>JAQFYC010005391.1:0-14537 GCA_034694165.1 Tomocerus mixtus
GAACATTTATATTTTTCGGAATGGTTGCGTCCATCTGTATTACGGTATATAAGTTTCTTATACTGTAGACTGTAGTCTAGGAATAGATGGTACCTAACATTCATATCTCTGCATGGGTTACACTAGTTTCTTTCGAGCATTTATTTGTGATATATGGAAGATTTCTTGGAAGACAGAACTAAAGTGAGATTTTTGTGCATGTTACCGGACGCACAAAAACGAGTGTAATCGGCATGTAACTATATTGCCGTATGCTGTGTATTGTATTTACATAATTTATCAAAGTTTAGAACGACGTCCTAAAGAAAGTACAGTAGCTGATTATTTTCAATAATTTTTCCTGTTTATAATTAAACAGAGCGGAATTAAACCCAAATATTGAATTAACTCATTGTAACATCAAAATAGCGCACACTGTGCAATTTCTGGCAATTTCGTAAATATATTATGCTAATTCCCAAATAATTTGCAACTGAAATCGAGCAGAGATTTTAGTGTGCCAATTTTCACATCCTATCAATTAAATTCCATTCTACAGCACTGTAGCAAATATTATCATTAAAATACATCCTTACTACTACTATCTGTACTATGGCCTAGGGGTTACGTATTATTGCATAAATATGCCTTGACTGCAAAAGAATGGCTAGAGGCTATATTTTGTAATTGGTTGACTAGAAAACTCCAATTCGACTTAACTGCACTGCACTGGAATGTCTGAGTTGGTAAATATCTATGTTGTGTTTATGCTACAGCTACGCTGCCATTAAAGCTTTTAAATGTATAAGTTACATAGCGCATTGTATGTTCTCAAGTACACTACACAGTCATACATTCGTAATGAATCATAAGTGGGTATGTAACGTATATATATTTATGAAACTAGAAGGACAGGACATTTTCATCTGGTTTGTGTACTGTAAGTATGTATACACAGAATTATAAACATGTATACTACTATAGTATGTAAGTTTGGCTTTCTCTGCCATAGCTATGCATTACAGTAGAAAAGGACAAAAATAGTACTAATACTACCTATAATAGTAAGTAATATAGTTATTCTTGAATGTATGAATGTTATAGTTGGCTGAATGGCAAACTTTGCCAAAAATCCTTTCTCTGCGCTTTTGCAAGTGGAGTCATCGATCCAATTCAGTTCAGTTAGAGTGAGTGTTGTATTTAGCATGTGTATATATCTATCTATGGCATATATGTAATAGTATTTATGTATGGAAGTATTCTTGTGTTACTGTAAACTACTAGTAGACTGTAACACAGTCGTAAGGGAGCCAAAAGGGAAGAGAAGAAAGCCAAGTGATCCAAAGCCTAGGAGAGTTAGAGTTACTGTACTGAACTGAGTTGAGTTACTCAGTGACTGACTCAAGTTAAGTCAGACAGTCTAGTAACTAGTCGTAGGGAGGAAAGAAATACGTAGAAACCTTCAGTTTTGGAGCAAATTCAGAAGAGAAGGAGAAAGGATACGTACACTACACTTACATTGCACAGCAGAGACGTAGACCAAGTGCAGCAGTGTGTAGTGGAATGGTAAAGCGTTTGTGTGGAGAAAAAGTAAAGAAAAAGCAATGCTAACCAGGCCAGGCCTTTCCAGCCAAGCCAAACCAAATCAGAAGAGAAAAAGAGGAAGCGAAGCCAAGGAAAGCAAACTGACTGAAAATGAGTTGCTTTGTCGCTAACACTAACATATTACAAATATAGGTATTGGTAATACTGTAGGAACTGCGTTAGTCTCATCGAGTACACAAAAATACATGCCTATCTGTACATATAATATTTATGTGTATGTTACATACGTATATTTACATACAAAGGAGTCACACAAAGCCCTTCCCTTTTCCCTTAGAATTTTAGAATTTTATTCAGAGGACTTGAGAAACAGTGTGGAGTGAGAGTGAGTGAATAAAGCAAAAGTATGGAGTGGGGGACTAGAACTTTTACTGTGGGTAACCCATGTAATGTTCCTAAGCTGCAAGTTCTGCCGGCAGTCTGACTCTAAGTCTGATCTGAGTGCATGAGTGAAGGAAATAAAGTGAGCAGCAGTTAGTAGGATGTAGGTAGTTGTAGTTGGTGGAAGTATGTAGCAGTTGAGTTGGGTCTGAGTCCTCAACTGTCTTCACTTGACTTGACTTTCTTTTCACTTGGCTTTCACTCCCACCATCCATTTATACCATACCACAGCACAGACCAAGCCAGGCCAGACCAGGCCAGGCCACCACCAAACAGTTCACCTCACAACTTTTGGCTGTGGCCAAGCAAAACCAGGCTAAGCCAGGCACAAAGGCACAAAGACAGACAGACCAAGAAACAGAATTATACAAGCCCTGCCATGCCATAATGCCATAGCAAATGGCATGCAAGCCCTAAAAAAGAAAGGCAAACTAAAGGAAAATAAAAAGAAAGTAAAAGGAGGAGAAAGGCGCACAGCAGTCCAATGCATTACATTACTCATACATCCACAACAATATAAGTTTCTACTTATCATTACTATAAAATATTTATTTACCTAGTACACTAGTACACACACTACATATATACATGTAAAAGTATTTATATTATGTCATTGCACGTGTGTCTCTATCTCTACTACGTATGCAATGTAAGTGTATAGCCATATGCACTCAGACTTGAGTCTCGCTCCTATGGACTATGGACTTTAGTTTATTCTCGGTGAAAGCATTGCATCAAGAAGAGAAAAGAGAAAGAGGAGCCGAGGAGCGAAGTGAAATAAGTCACAGTCATGAAAAGGATGCAGTCAGCTAGCCAACACAGTAGAGAACAGAACAGTACTAGTTTTAGTTCTACTACTATTTCTCATATTATATCATCATGTTCGGTTGGCTGCCGGCTCCTCTCCTGTATACCTACAAATAGAAAGGTAGTTTAACTACATACATACCTGTAGTAATAATAATAATAATAATAATAATAACTAAATACATACTAAGGGACGATGTACACTTTACTCCTTTCTCCATAAACTTGCCTTGAACATTGAAACATTGAAGACATAGAGACAGACAAGTTACGTTTAAGACTACATTTACAATTTACGTTTCGGTACACATTACAGTCACTTCACTTTACTTCACGTTACGTTTGGTTACATTTATTACACTACTGCACTACAGTATATTTCTTTGCAACTTTACAACTTTCTTACTTACTTTACTTAAGCTAAATAACCTAGTCGACATTTAGGACTCACTCGCTAACATTACATTACGTACATACTATACAGTAGGTTGTATGAACAAATTTACTAACTGACATGACGTGGTACATACAGAAGTTGTGTTGTGACTAAGTAAAGCAAAACACTTAGTCACTCACTCTACTTAGTATGTGCAATACATTTATGTATAAATATATATGTAGGTACATGCATAAGTAAATTCTCTATAGTTTCTACATAGTAAGTAAAAAGTAAAACACAATATTTCCTTCAAGGAGGAGTGGAATGGAGTGTGTTGTGTTAGTGTTGTGTGTTTGTGAATATTATATAGAACATGCAGCAGGGAAGAACACAAATACAAGTACCAGTACAAGTAAAACTAGCACATAGAACTAGAACTAATACTCTAGGAGCTCCTAGTGTTTCGCTAGTGTTACATTCTCCAGGCCAGGAAACATATGAGCACGAGGTCTAGGAGAAAGGCAACATTTGCTGTCACCAACGAACCGAATACTAACCAACACACTCCTTTATACTGGCCACAGCGAAAGCCAAATCTAAAGCCAAGCCAAGCCAACACACTGCTTTTTCTCCTTTCCCTTTCCAGCATTTTAGTTTTATTCTCCAGAAAATTCAGTTACTTACCTTCCTTAGAACTACAACAATACATAGGTACTGAATTTAGTGGTGTGGTGTGGAGTGAGTACATACGCTGCAATCCACGTAATACTTACTTTTATCCTTTTACTAAATACTACACTACAGTACACCGCAGTCCTCCTTTCTCTCTCCTACTGTGAGAAAGTCTTACCTACAAATACGTGAAGCTACGTAAACGTAACCTAACATAACGTACGTGTCTTTTAGCAAGGATAAATATCACATTCGATTTAAACACACAAGACGTACAATAATACAAGGACAAGTTGAACTATACCATTCTACCTACTTAAATACTAACTACAGTAAATAGTAAGTAATGTGACGTACGTGGGCAACATATTTAAGCCAAAGCCAACTTCTTCAGTCCAGCCAAGCCAGTTATTTAGGGACTGTTACTATTTATACTCGTGAGAAAGTGAGTCAATTTATTCAGTAAGTGGTCTGGTTTGGTGTGTGTCCTGCGACTGTTCTGCTCTGGTTTGGTTTGGTGTGGTCTGCTCTGTTCTCCCTTCTACTCCTCAAAAGTGACAGAAAGTTATAACTAAATAAGGCGTATTTCCCTATATTGTATATTCTATACACTGTGTACATATGTACATAAGGAGTACATAAGGAGTGGAGAAAACTTTTTAAATATTTCACACGGCTGCCCCATGCAGTTCTACTGAAATGCTTTATGACAACCAAGGTTTTACTCAACAAAACCTTCATTGAACTATTGGGAAGGTAAATCGATTCATTCATTATATAACATACAAACACTTTACCTACTTATTAGCAGAATTCATTAACACCTACCCACCTACTATCTGCATAATACAGTATACTTACAGTACTAAGCTATTTAATCACCCTTATGGACTGACGGAAGGTAAACAAACTTTCACTTTAGTGAAAACTTAAGCGTTCAGCTTTATCAAACTATTCTACGCTGCGAAATGCGGAAATTTATGGAATGGATAAACATTTACATTATTTTAGTGACTTTAGGCAACTGATACGAGTTTCACATATTTTCTTTCACAAATGCTTGTGGTGGATTAAAAGTATTATTCGTGTGCCAATCGGTTCGGTGAACAAATTTACTTTTACGGGGTGAAAGGATTTTATGGTTTACGTTTTCGATAAACTAAACAAGACGAAAATTTTCAAATATTCAACAAACTTGCTATTATTTTGAATAGGAATTATGATTTTAATTGATAAATTGAACTGTAAGTATTATTATAATTGCTAAACTATTTTTCTCGAGTTATATCCATAGATGTCCATTGTTAAAATCTGACATGGCAGTAATTTATTTACAAATTGACTATACCTACTATACATAATCGATATTGTTGGTGATGCATAGTAAGTGAGACAAATTGATTGTTTACCATAAAATAATAATGTTTCTAAATTAGTAGGACATGGGAGGAAGACAGTGACAAAGTTTATTTATTAGTGAGAATATATATAGCTGAATATTCATCAATAGAATGCAATAAAACATGTGCTTCGTTATAGAATTAGAATTCGACGTATTCCTCTTTAGGCAGAGAGCTTTCATCGAGAAAGAAAATGGTTATAAGTAGTTGGAATAATGAGACAAGACAGGGATGCAAAGGAATTGTGTGAATGAACTTTCTATCTCTTCGTTTACATAATGTAAATTCTATTTTCAACTTTATTACTGGGCTTATTATCTATAGTGTATATTTAATACACAAACATTTAAGAAATTATTCGAATATTTTGGATTTAAATGAAAGGGATTGAGTGAGTTGCCTACGTTTTTGCATTAGAAGGATTAGCATTGACAGTTTCTCAGTATATCATTTGTTACACAAAACTAGTACCTACACACTTTTGTAAAAAATGACAGTTATCCTTAAGATGAGATTTCGGTACCTAAACTATAAACTAAAGTAAAATTTTCTAATAAGAAAAACATTCCATTTTTATACAAAAATTATTGGAAATTCAGAAGATGTCTTATGTCTTATAATAATATAGAGGATATGTGGTTTAATAGGATGGATTTGAATAGATTCTTCTTTTTTACTTTGGTTATGTTGTTACTTTTATCATGAAAAAGAAGCTGGTTAAATTCCGTTTGACTGAGCAGAGTAAAGGAAAGCAGAACAGAGGAAGGCCAAAATCCCTCTCTGCTTATAAATCATTATGTTGACAGTGAAAGTCAATACTTATTTTCTCTGCGATCCTAAGAAGTTGTTTGTTTTGGTAAATGGTGAACTGAAAGTGAAATGAAGAGCGGCTCAATTAAAGAAAGCTCAGATTTTGTTGGCTGAGTATCTTAATACATCCACATTATCTCCTACCATCTCACTCACTTCTCAGTTTGTTTTGGTGTCTCTGTCTCTGTCTCTTCTCTAATGTTTATAAATAATATACCGCATAATATATTACACATACACACAATTATGTACTGTGACTATATATTTCCTGATGTATAGATGTAAGGGCACATTTTCCCTTGAAATGCTTTCTTCTCCTTATAATTATAAAGTACAATAGTACTAGACATACATATACACATACATACATACATACATACATAAAAGTTTGTTATCTTTATCCTATCCCTTGGTGACTTATTTATGTAAAGTGTATCTTGTTACGACGAACGTTCTCTACTGTATATTTACAGCAGAAAACATCTGCAGACAAAAGATACTTTTCCTCCTTTAGGGCATCCACCAATATTAGTGTGTAGCTTTCATTCTAAACAATGCTTATACTACAGCAAATAAAAGCGTTCGTAAAATAAAGCTAATATCCACTGTAGAATGTTAGTTTGTTAGGTATAGGATAAATTTTTGTTATTAAATTCTCTCTTAATGCCACTTTTGCTCAATACCTCTCAATTTGAAGCTAATGATATAAACAATTACTACAACATCTAAATTTTGTTAGTAAAATACTTATTTATTGCAATACGGTACAAAATAGCTTAATAACTACTACGTATAAATAAAAAATATTTATCAATATTGAGTAGGCATAATTGTGAATAGGCTCTCTAGGTACCTAAATAGGTGTCTACAGAAGTGAAAGCAGGTAAATCGTAATATGGAGTTAACTTCGTAAGAGAAAGTTAGAGGTGGTGCTCGTCTGTTGAAGCCCAAAGCGGAAGTTTCATAGGAAGGCAGGTAATCCGATACTAAAAGGAAAGGATTCGCCTATTTTAACATAAGACTATTACTATGCAAATAAATTCATATAGATATCTGGTGAAGAAATGACATATGAACATATTTCGTGCAGATATCTATCCTGTATACTACTGTAGCTATATGTACATAAATATGCCTACTTATGTATGTAGATACAGTACAAGGTGGTTAGTTACTCGTTTCGTCTTTGTACAGTTATTCATGTTGATATTGTATTTATATTGTATGTATATTGTATCAGTATAGGATAGTATGGGATGGAAGGTGCATTATAAGATGGATAGATAGATCAGTTAGGTATTTGAAGGGAGGAACGTTAAAGGAATGGAAGTATGGAGTGCAGTTGCCTGACAATGAGTGAACCGAACGGAGATTGAATAGAAAGAGGAAGGGAAAGCTATTTGCTTAGCACAACGAGAAATACGATTTGGACTAAATCGTTTTTCTCTCGTCGACTTTCTGTATGTATGCGAGAGTAGACTATGTAGAGTGTAGAGTGTAGAGTGTAGACTCTGACTAGGAGAAAGAGAGGGATGGGATAAAACATCTCAACTCTCAACATCCTTCCTTACACAACATACATTCATGAAATGCATACTCAGCTTTTCCCTTCCTTTTGAATGTTGCCATGAATATAAAATTACAAATTACTCTCTTATAGTACACACTGCACTGAACTGACTGAGCAATCAGAATGGTGTCCTATTCCCGAAAATTTAATACAGTAGAGAGATAGACACACTTATTACTACTTTAATACTATTACTACACATACCTCTACTAACTATAATGGTAGTACAAATACTACAAATAGCTTATATATATGAATGAGAACATACTTAATCTAAATACATTCCTAAAAGAAAAGCATATTTAAAAAGACACTGATACTGATAATGTTACAGGACCAGACCAGGCTGTCCTAATTTGGAAAGCAAGGATTCTATTTCCATTCATTTCTTAAGTTACTCTTATCTTCATAGATGCATGTGTGTATATAAAATAAGAATGTTCGTGTGTGAGCGAAATATATATGTGGATGATGTGAATGGGATCCATACTTACTAGTTAGCAGTCAGGCCAGCTCTAATGCAATTATGCTAAACTGAATTGAGTTAGAAACACAGAGTAGGTATAGTTTTTAGAATGAGGATGACTAAGGATAGAGATGGAATTGCTAATATCATCAATTCTACTTATTGTTGGCTACCGTATTTTATGGCAAGGTACCCTTTTTCAAGAAAATTCTTTGTAATAGTTCCCCCTGGGACGATAAGGCATATGCATGAAATTTGGGGAACAAAATTGCAATGAAAAATTGAAATTTTTTAGAATCTTGCATAAATAATTATTTTGTGATTGTCAATAATGCCAATGATAACCAATCGTTTATTACTTTTTAATTGTACTATATATCAGAAGATTAAAAAACACTCAGAGAGTACGATAGAATGGAGGTAAAAAGTTTTTCTAAACATGACAAAATTATGAAATAATTACAGGAGTAACCTCATAATATTTTCTCCGTAGGTGAAACATTTTCAAAAGGGAAATTAGATTTTTTCATGAACATAAATAGTCGAAAAAGATTTCCGTAGAGGTATTATGCCAAAAAATACGGTGTACTGTATATAGCACGTATGCAAACTAAGGTACCTACCATATCACAACACAACGAACATCATCACGGCGCAGATAAAAACTAACTGTGTACAATGGAATTTTTATTGCTTTTTGTGAACACAATTTTAAAGTGTTTTTATCTTTCTACTATTATTTGTTTGTTATCCTGGAGTTGAAATAGTGTATGTAGAACAACATTTTTCAAATTTCTCGATTTTCAAAATGACAAACATAGGAAAACATTCCTACATATATTTATTTGTATTACAGATACTATACATAACTACCTTGAGTGACAATGGCAGGCACAACAGATATGTAACTTATGGCCTTGTCGTGTCCTTTCCTTCTGTTACGGGGTACATCCTATAGCTACATAAATACTTACTGTTGTACGTCTTGTATTTGTACAGTATCTTCCATTTATTTCTGTTTGTTGTTGTTTTGACATGTATTTACGATAGTTACTTTACTTACTTATGTAAGTAATAAATAACCAAATGAAATTTCACGACTATTTAGCATAGAGAGATAGGGAAATAGGATCAGGAGAAAGTCAAAGAGGCTGCGCGGCAATTTAGACGTTAAAAATAGTTCAACTAGCCTAGCCTACTGATGATGCAACAAAGTCGTTAAAAATGTCCCCCTGGAAATGTTCCAGAAATGCAACTTCATTATTCACGTCTGACAATGAGTTTTAGGAGGAACAGCAAAAGTTTATGTATGAATGAAAATGCTATAAGTTTATCCATGAATACACAGACACAATCCTTTTGTTGTAGTTATATCCTCCATAAGTGTCTACTGTCTAGTGTCTTCTCTCTCTACATATTGTAACATAACATGGCCCTACATACGTAACGTACGTGTCTAGAATATTAAATTATTCTGCATATTGTAGGCACTTATACATGTGTCTTCATTTCGTTCACTCTGAGTACAGTAACAAATGGCTGGGGCAACACGTGCCTTTCAAATGAAATGTGAAAATAATTAAAAACGTGCAAAAATTGTTTGTCAAGCTAATAGATAACCTAATTGGCAGATTATTTTACGTTGTGAATATTATGTTTATGTATGAATCAATATCAAAGGGGGAAAAGTGTAAGCAGATTGTAAGTATTTACTTAAGTGGGCCACGGTTGTTAAGTTGTTAAGGAGAAATTGATATTTTCACCTTTGTGATACATAAATGTGATATTTCCTAAGGGAGCACTTTCATCTTGCTCGTTCCTTAAAAATAATAACTAGCGCTCCTATAGCTACCATGCATTTAATTGAGATGTGGGGAAAGTTCTTAGAATTGTCAATTGAAATTTGAGTGGGTATATGGAGCAATGTTGTTACAGGTAGAATCCATAGTACCTTAGTAAGCACATTAGATACGGATATATTATACATTCGCAAAATGAATGTGAAACCTTAGAAGAGATAGAAATTAAATTGCTCTCTACTTTGAACTCACAATCAACTTTGAGAAAATCATTTACGAAAGAAATTCATATACTATCTAGGATTTCGATCAAATGCCATAGATTCTAAGTTGTCTATGCATATTCAATACATCTTTTATTATCAATTCATGAAATCTGACGAACGGTTAGCTAAAGTAAAGTTACGGTTTCCATGCAATAAGTCTTTACCGTGGAAACATTTATAATAGAGCTGGAAACTAAATAGAATCAGTAGATCCAGCATCTAGCGATATTACGTGGGCAAGACAATAGTTTTTGAAATAGGGTTTCCATTCTTATTTGGAACTAACTATCGTTCTATCAAATTTCTATGGCTGTTGTAATACAGTACAATCATCTTGGTTGGAATCAACATAAGTACAGTACATTCAGACTTATCATTATAAATTCATAAAGTAGTATGCACACTTGTACCAAAACCTTAAAGCTCGTGTGCACTATGGACTTGATTCTTGAATGATTATCAAAAAAGAGAAAGTATTGTGGGAATCCTTGGAAAGTTCTTCTGTTCTCAAACCTAAAAGTACAATCCGTCCATGCTGCCGAAATAATGTTGTGCGCCCACAAATATACATTTACAGGGTATACATTATTATTTCTAGTCTATTTAATTTAGTTTTACCTGTTTATTTATTTAAATTACCGCAGTTTTTATTAACACTTGCGTTTTAATTTGTTTCCATACTGTCAGATAACAAATGCAAATATACGAAAATAGTATTTTTTTATGCATCCATTAACTGTCAGTGTATAAACAGGTATTGACCAAATGTACACCCTGTATGCAATATAATGATTAGTTGTTAAGATGTGTAAGTGCATATATACATAATATGAAGAAGTGGGGAACTTTTACAAGGTAGTGATATAAAGTTAATAAACGTTTTGAAATGAGAAACCTTTACAGTAGCGAGTAGTGAGGGAAGAAGCTTTCAATTTGCAGATCTCTAATGTTCTGCTACTAAATTCTTGTCAAGTCAAAAATCTCTATCAGGTTTCATTGAAAGAAACGAAGTTGATTGCGGTTATTTCGTGGTATTGCTTTGTAAGTACAAGAGAAAGGAAGGGAACACAAGGCAAGGCATGGAGTATAATATATAATATACAGAGAAGACAGTGAAAGTACCACAAAGGTTCATTCAGTCAAGACCGTACACCATAAATCGAATTTGCAAGTCTCAACAGACAACAAATTACTTTGAATCTGCTTGGGAATCAGAATCAGAGATCGCTCTACTACATTCACATCCATAAAAGCATCAGAATCAGAAAGTGAATAATGTCCATCTTATATCTATATAACAATATATAACTGCACTTATGTAATCTACATCTAGATACATACTTAATACTTACCTATACATTTCTTACGTTGTGTAGACTACACTACAGACACTCGCACTCTAACTCAATTCTAACGTCATAGTAGTTTCTGTCTGACTCGCCTTTTCTTGCAAACACAGATTTCACTCTTTTTCTCTCTACAATCTCTGACTTTCTCTCAGCTACAAAAATAGAATTTGGGAAAATGCGCTGTCTCACTTAAGCTGAGTGAGTGCTTTGTTTCCTTTTAGTTAGTAACTATTTTCAGACGTTCGTTTATTGGATTTCATCACTACTATTGTTTTACTTCCATAATATTCAACCGTCGCTACCAGCACTGGATACATGAACCAATCGTTTAAATACGCCTATAGTGTTCTAATGTAATTTTAATATAGTATATCCTAAACTAACTAGTATACAGACGAAAATTTAATCTCATTTCTAATGAAAATTAGCACCTAGCAACTTTATTGCTACATAATTCACTGTAGTACTTATTATGTTTATGCCTAATACCCAAATTAATATTTTCTATTGGGTTAATACAATATATCTATTCGTTTACTTTCGAATTCGTTTTATTGTAGCGTGGAAATCCGTAATATTCTAAATAAGAGAATTTTGTAAATGTCACACCTTGTCAATTGAATTGCATTCAGAATTGCTGAATGTCAGGTTTTTATTATATTTAATTGCGAATATTATTAATTATAAAAATTAAATTCTTGTCCATGTTATTATTTTAAGTGCCAAACGACCCTGTTGTGATTTACTAATAACTACCTACCCTCATTTCTCTCAGCTACAAAAATGGAATTATACTTTAGAACTTATACAACTACTTTATAATATAAATGCAGGCATCTTATAAAATTTTAGTATTTTATATTGTTCCAATTGAAATAGATAGGTTACTTATTATGCTAGTTCTAAACTATTGACGTCACTTCCTACGTACTGTGCTGTGAGATTGGCATGCTTATAAATAGTTATTTAGTAGGTATTTAATACATTAGCTGGCTATCTATTACCGTCTCCAGGCGGATGGAATGCGATCCGATAATGCGAGATACCCACTTTGAAGTTTTAAAAAGGTACGGAGATATCTTCGTGTAGCAATTGCAACGATGGCATTTAAAAAACTCTTCTGAGGTGCACTTAGGTTAGAAACAGGTCGTAAAAATTTGTTAAACGCTAATGCTATTTTTTAAAGGGCAGAATAGCTTTGTTTATATTTTGCTAAAATATACTCGATGCGTAACACTAGACACTTGAAAAACATAACATTGTGATCTCTCGAAATTTTTATGCTGCATTAGTTATATGATAACTACTACGTTACTGCTCGTATTCGCAATCAGCTTTGAAGGAAGTAACACTTTTGCTGTTTTAAAGAGCGCATTAGTATTTTAGAGCACAGAATCAAAATGTAACCGTGTAATAAATATATATGTACATGTAGTACATCAATCAAAATAATATTACCTACAACATTCAGTTTTCCGAGATGAAAATACCCTGTAGTAGAACTTCATTCCATTTTTCATAGGTTTAGATAATGGGGAAATGAACCAGGTACAACATTATACATGTAGTAGAACGAGGAATTTCAAAATATCGGCTGATACATTAGGAGCATATTAGTAAGAAAGCCACGAACTTCTATTTCTAGACAGAAAGTCCTAGTGGGATGATTAACTTTCTTGGACTTTTACTACGACAGACAAAACCTTTCAAAATGTCCGGTGAAATTCATATTACGCCTTCATTTCACTGATAATATAAAATAACGGAAAATGAATGCTTAGATTGACTCTATATATAGATTCTGTGACTCTCTAAATAGTAAACAACAGAAAACTTATAAACAATTACGAAACCTTTCTAGGGTATCCTTTCTCGAAAATTGGTAAATATTTTGGAACGTCACATTTAGTTTACCCTCGAAGAAATATTAATTTTAATGCATGTTGGACGCTGAAATGATAAGATAGTCTTCATTTCGATGAATTTGTTATGGATAAAATATGTAAAACCACATGTTTATGCATGAAAGACAAAATGAATTGTATTTCATATAGTTTTAGTATATTTGGTATACAGGGCTAGCCAAAAAGATGTCCCCGTGGTCTAGGTCATCCAGCTCCTAAAATAATCCTCCGATAAAAATGAGGTGACTACCATTCGAAAGAGGAAACGATTTGCAACAAAAATGACTATCATAACAGTTTTATTAATCTGCATTGAAATGAATATTGTTGATTCTAAAATAACTCATAAGTGCTAGTTAATGCCTGTTAATGAGTACAAAATTACGACTTCGTTAAAAGATTTTCCTTCTCTTCTCCAAGGTACACCTATCTTAACACCTCACGCCATTGGAAAGCCTATGCTTTTTACAAGTTGAGGAATGATAATGTTGGAGTTTCTGGTGCACCGTGGAGTAAGCCACGCCCTTTCCTCTTAAAAAATGAGAAAACCATAAGAAAACCATGAAAACGCCCTATTCTGGGTATCCTCTTAGTTCGGTGCAAGATAATTCAGACAGATGAAGCCTAAAGCCCCTCCCCGACTTCAAATTTTAGGGAAATATTTTTTTTGACAAAAGGAGCTAAAACCTACCGTTGCTAAAAACCGTTTTGTGTGTTTCAGGTCCAAAAATCGGTTTAGAACACAAAACGTAATGCCCACATGTCAGGAGCTTCTTTTTCAACCCCTTTTGAAACTGGTTTTTGTCGACGATTATGCCCAATTACGGTATTTAACATGCAATAGTTTGAAATTTTCTGTGCCCAGATTCAGAAAATCAGATTTGAATCTTTCATTCAGCCCTTTCTTTTGAAACGCAGTGGAAATATCGATTAAGCACAGCAATCCCCACATTATGCACAGGATTTGAGTGAGGGTAAAAATTAAGATAACTTAGGAACCATCGATATCACTCCCTGACTCCCTTACGATTTTTACCATTCAATAGCATTCTGTTTTCTGTGTTCAAATTGAGAAATTCAGAGCTTACTCTTTTAAAAACCGTTTGCCCGATTTGTTTCTGTGCAATAAGTCTGGAAATCAGTATTTTTG
>JAQFYC010005392.1:0-14533 GCA_034694165.1 Tomocerus mixtus
CCTTAAGTTTGGTTAGGTTTTTAGTTTCGTTGACCTTCTGCTGATTCCATGTTACGTCACCTTAGAACGTTATTCGAGTGGGCGCATCTTCTTTTTTGGACAATCAACATTCTTACACTTATTCTTACCTTTAGAGCTTACAAACTCCTTGCAAGAATTGCAATACCAAGAAACAGAATACATGCGATACAAGCAAACTCCCTTTACGACTTACAACTTACGATATTGGACTTGAGGATCAAATCAACGACAACGATGATAGTAAATGGTAAATACTTGTGGGCAGTCAACATTAGTACATTACACAGTTCTTTTCCTTAATATCCTACATAACTGAATATTGAATGATGAACAACATTGTGTGTAATCCCAATGAATGTAAAAATCCCCTTAGGCAATATACTAATGCAATATTTTGCGTAGTCCTTCTGATGTCTGAAAGAACACAACACTTTGCTTAGTTTGTAATGCAAGAAATTAATATTAGATAGAGATTCCATTTCCATTATATAATTGTCTGTTATTCTATCTTGTTGTGTTCTTGAGAAAATTACTTAAACGTTAATCGTCTAGGTTCAGTTGATGACTAATTTCATTTTTCAGGAAAAAATCTTTGAAAAATGAAAATATCAAACAAAATCGATAAAAAATTCTCATTTTTTTTAAACTTTTCTAGAAAAAAGTACAAGCAAATGTTTATATTTCACATTTCTCAAAACTAGATTCAAAATACCATTTCATTATCCAGTTGTTACAGAAAATTACTAAAATGAATAACATCATAGTCGGAAAAACGCTAATTTAATAAATTGAACAGGATTATTTTTCACACTAAAATACTTTTTTTCTTTCTTTCTTTCAGAAATATATGAATATTTCATTTCCGAAATGAAAATCACTCAAATATTCCAGAAATGGAAACATGGAATATATCCGTTTTTAGAATAAGTGAAATTTATGAGAAGAATTGAATAGATGAATGCTAATCAAATTAGTTGAAATGAATAATTGTGGCGAAAATTATTATTTCATTACTTACTTTCAATTTTTAAGTGAAAAATGAAATATTCATAATTTAATTGTTTTCATTATTTTCCTTGAAATAATTTTTTACGAAATATTTTGCGTGCCGTTTCTGTAAGGCTGGATATCCAAGTCTAAAGTAAAGTAAATGAGAGTTTAATGAATTAGTATTTAGTACCTCATTCTATAGTCCTTAATATTACATGGTGTAGTACTCATCAGTATCAGTGTTAGAATCCATGAGAAGTTCTAATCGTTAAGAGACTCGTTTTGCAACTCTTGGCTAAGCTCCGCTGACTTTGACTTGACTTCCACTTTGCTTATCATTTAAGATGATGCAGTTCTCCTTCTTACTTCATAATAATATTACATAGTTCGTTGATGTCATCCCCTTTCCTCAGAATATTATTCATTTGCTCATTTCTTCTCAAGAGGATCACATTTCTTGTACAAATTATGCTTAGAGGAAGATATTTGATAAGAAATCATTTTCTGACTAATTCCTTTTCCTTCCTTCAAGTTTTTTCTTTGGTGCGTGTCCAAACACCTGCTTAACTATGTTTAAAGTTTAAAGGATGAAGGATTTAAGTGGCTAACATGATACTATAGTATAACCAATGACTATGACCAAACCACAATAAGATAATTGACGAACGTATACAGATTCCTTCCATTTTACTATTTTGCATAGATTTGTAAAGGATTAGATTACATGTTATTATTACATATTATGTACGTGCATTGTTGCATGTCTTCAGACGTTAAGGCACGTGAAATATTTCTCCTAAAACAAATCGTCGAAAATAGTGAAATATTTTGCAAAATATTTTTCACATTCGCAAATATTTCACTTTTCAAGAAAAATTACCTTTAATTTTTTATTTACTTCACCTATATTATGCGGATTTGTTTAGCATTTATTCATTAACTTTAATTTTTCAAATATTTCAATGATTATTTCGTGAAAATTGAAATGCACAAGGGAAGATACCTTTTATTGTTACAATTCCTTTAGATTTTTCATTCTTTGCACCAATTTGCATGGATCATTTCCTGAAAAGCGAAAATATTCCATATCTGCATATTTCCTAAGCAGTAACATTGTAAATACCTATCTAATCTTCTTTTATATTGCAGACAAGGATGATAATATGTTGCAAGTTGGACGTTGAATAATCTCTCATGATCATCAATCACAACAATGGCACTTGACTGTCTGTCCGACCGAGGATTAGGATTAGAGCTGAGAAAATGTTTGAGATTGAGAAGAAAAGAAGTGTGGGGAATGTTGAGGAACACGATTTGACATTCTATTTGCATTTTTCATCATTCATCTTCATGCAAGTACCTCGAATGTTAAATTATGGAAGGCCAGGGCCAGGAGAGGATAAAAGAAAGGAAGAATTTCGTCCGTAAAAATGAATGGTTGGTTAAAAAAGAAATTGAAAAAAGTTTGCTGTAGTTTGTTTAGCAGTTGTTCTTTGTTGGTTTGTAATTGTAATGGATGATATGATTTGGTTTGGTTGTTGGTTAGTTAGGTTGTTGGGTTTAGGTCGGAGTTTAAGGAATAAATAAAGAGTTCAACACACTCGCCCGTAAAACTCGTTCTAAAAGACCAATGCACCCCTGAGATGTTTTTTGCAACCGAAAACTCGTTTCTGGAATTAAAAGATTCTTCTTCGTCCTCTGATCTGCACTTTCAGTTTCTCTTCGGGCTTCGCTCTCTTCACTCCTTCAATATCTCCCGAAGAATCACAACAAGTTTCGAAATTGTCTCTTTCAAATAGTTAGTTGTATTGTAGTTGTTTATTTATTTATTGTAGGGTGTAGTAGGATAGAAAATTAGAAATGAAAAGTTTAATTCTACTATCCCTAATTGGGCTAGCCTATTGTGCCCCACAATGGCCCTATAGGGATTCAATGCAACCCTACTACTACGGATATCCTGGACAAACACCCTACGTCTACAGACCACAGATTGAGGATGATGAAGGCGACGATATCCCAATGGGACGACAAGATCTTCCCGTTGTCTCCGGCGGTAAGATTCTTTTCTTTAAATTTCATCGTTTTCTTAAGAAAGTTTTCAGTTTTTGGAAAAATTTGGCGGCTTTCTACGAAAAATCTCCAGTTATTGGGAAATAATACGAGTTTATTGTGATTTTAAATGAATATTTTTGTGTATAGTTCGGAAAATTTGAATGACATAGTGGGTTTCGACTGAGAAAATCATTTTCCTGCGAAGATATACAGATTTTTTGCGATTTTCTATTAGTATTTGTGCGTACATTAAAATTTTCCCAGTTTTCTTGCAATTTTCTATACATTTTTGTGTATCTAATTTGAAAATCTACATATATGTTAAGATTCTCTATTGCGAAAATAATTTTCATGGAAAGTTTTCCGGGTTTCCTTCTATTGAGAATTCACTTTCAGGGAAGGCTTTCCAGTTTGCCTTTCATTATCGTATGACAAAATTATTTTCATGGAAGATTTTCTAGTTTCTCAAGATTTTTCTCTTCCTACTTTGAAAATTCTACATTATTTCAAGGTTTTCTAGATTTCTAGGCTGACGAAAATGATTTTCATGGAAGATATTCCAGTTTTCGTTTAATTTTCTTTGTTTTTGTTTATACACTGTAAACTGCAGGATTAATTCCATGAGGAAGTGTTATTCGGGATAATTGGTCAGGAATTCGTGAGAAGAGAGTATTTGATTTAGTTTTCTCGTGATTCAATTGATTTTGATTGTGTACAGGGCAAGATAACCTCGGGAACCAACAAATTCAGCAGCAACTTAATCCAGTACCATTGAATGTGGAGAATAGTCCGGTGGTTGTCGAAACCGGTTCAGCCGCTCCTGTGAGTCCACAACAACAGTCTCAGAAGCAGCAGAATAAGAATCAACAACCTCTCAATGCCCAGACTCCTCCCAATGTGAACAATCCCAATGGGCAACGCGAACCGGTTTGTAAACTTACTAATTCATACATTTTTCTCCAGAATCTCTATTCCTTATTGTTATGCCTTCACTTCAACACAAATTACATTCAGACTTCAGAGATAAGTATTTAATTAAAAGCAACTTGATCTTTAAGTTGTAAGTCAAAGTCAAAAGTGTGTGCTCTTTGTGCTTGTTGCTGGTTGGTGCTCCTTTCTGGTTTTATTCAATCCTCTCAACATCTCGATCTCGACAGAAGTTTAAAGTTGGACTGGATTGAGTGAACAAAGGAAACCTGTAGTAAACCTGTAAAAATTATGCAAGTTGATAAGATGTCAGTTTTTTAAGTCTTCTGCTCTTATTTATTGGCAAGGATATTTCACAGAACACTCATCTCGCAAGTTTTTTCCTTTTAACAGTTTCAATCTTAAATCTACAATCTTATTTCGCAATATTTCTTGCTAAAAGGCTGCTAAAAATGTTACCATATAAGGATTAACCTTCAGTACAAGTCTGGAAATGTGAAAAGTGCAAAAGTACATTTTAAAACATGGTTTAGATTACTAGAGGAATTTTTGTAACTGTAACGTAATTAACAATACGTGAGACAATGATAATTTGTAAAGAAGTTTTTAAAATGTTGCAAAAATGGCAAAAAATATTGAAAATGATGAAAAATTGCTAAAAAAAATCATAAGAGAGTAGAGTTGAAATATGTATATTTGCAAGTTGGGTGAGCAATGACAATATGTTGATAAAGAACTTTGTTATTATAAAAAACATGAAAAAGAAAGAAAAAATAAGGAACTGAGATGAAATATTTGAAAACCGTTGAATGTTGAATTAATTGTTCAATTTTTAAATTTTAGCCTCCATTCCCTCCAGCAACTACTGCCCGTCCAAAACCGGATGAGGATGATTCAGAAGAGGAGGATGAAGATGAGGACGAAGATGCGGACGCTGATGCAGATGCTGAAGATGAAGAACAACAATCGGAAGAGTCTGAGGAGGAAGAAGACCGCAGACGCCAAGAGCCAATCAACAACAAGTCAGAATCAGGAAGCGAAGAAGAACCAGTAGTGACAACTCAAGCTCCTCCTCCTCCACCACCTCCAGCTCCAGTTGTTGTCAATGACACCGTCTCCTCCTCCGTTGAGGATGTCGAAGAAGTTGTCAAGGATATTGTTACCCCTGATTCCAAGAAACACCCAGTAAGAATCGAAGCCTTAGTCCCAGGATACGTTACTGACCAAGGAGAAGTTTTGGTCCCAGTTGACACTGTCACAGGAGATCAGCCCATTTCCATTGTACCTGGTAAGTCCCCAAAAAATATTTAAAAATAGTTTCCAGTTCCAAAAATACTTAAGGATTTTGAATATTTTCTGCATTTCTGCTTTTTTCAATTTTGTCTTCTAAATTAGTCATTTTAGCGAATTTCAATCGAATTTGGATACTTTCGCAAATTTCATTTTGTTCTTTCGATGTTCTTCGATTTTTTTTTGTAATTTCGACACTTTAGCGAATTTATTTTCCTTTTTCTTGACATTTTTTGTATTGTGGCAATACGTTTTTAAATGAATATAGAAATAGAGATTCCTGTTGCTAAATCCCTTTAGTATTTAATTTTCCCTGCTGCGATTGTTATTTGTGAATATTGTAAGAATTTTTAAAACAGTATTAAGCTTTGGAACTTTTTGAAACAAATTATATAAAAGTATTAACTTTTTGTTTTCCATTTTGCAGATCCATACACACCCCCAGCTCGTGGAATTCCAGCAACTGAATTTGAAGACTCTCCATACTTCTACGCCGAAACCCTGCGAAGAAATCATCCGATCCGTCGCACTCATTACAGACAAGAAGGTTATTTCTTGTAAACATTAAAAATTCTCAATAAAGTCTTTTTCTCACTCTTTTTTGCCAACCAAAGCTTGTTTTTTTCATTTCGCATCAAATCAAACAATCCCCATAAAACTATCATTCATATGTAAATAAATGAAAATGAAATTAAATAAATAGAAGCCGAAGATTCCGAAGAGGAAGAAGCTGACACAGATGCGGATGCGGAAAGCGACACTGAAGATGTGGAGGATGAAGGGGACAGCGAGGAAGAAGAAGCTGAAGATGAAAAGGGCGAGGGAGAGAAAATCGTCCCTTTGGCCGCAATCCCGGCTAGGGCTCCTTCCAACGAAGATGACGAAAGGGACTCCAACATTGTCCACGGACCTCCAGCCAAAGCCAGACACGAAGAGTCCCAAAACTCCTTCCCCCCTTCCAGATCCCCCCAACTTTTCGCCGTCATCAACTCCAAAATCCCAGTGAACCAACAATTCCTTAACAGATATTATGGACAACAGCAAGTTGCTCAAAGGAGGAATCCTTATTTCGGATACCTCGCTGGACAACAACAACAAGGTTATGGACAACTCTATGGACCTGGACAATACGGACAAAGCTACGCCCCTGGATATGGACAAGGACAACAAGTTTTCAGCAGAATCATTTACAAAAACCAAAATCAATCCCCTAATTATTTAGCTTCCCCCAACTACTTCTCATCCCCGGCTTTTACTGGAGGACAGTATCCAGGATACCCCAAGAGAAGGAAGAACCCAATCGCTTCAGTTGAATTCAGTCTGGAGAGCGACGAAGAGGACTACTACAATTCTCCATACAATTTCAACAGACCAAGCTTCAGTCCAAACTTTAACAGATTTCGGTAAGAAATAATTATATTTAATTTATATTTAAGAATATTTTAGTAAAAAAACTAACTACTTTAGCTTGACCCGTGCAAACATTTTCCAATCGGTGAAATTTTAGTTTTCCATAATAATAATAATAACATATCTACGTTATTTAAGTTTTTAAAAACATTTACAACTGAAGAAAATTAATTTTTCGTAATTTTGTTAAATATTTTGCTGGCAAAGGGGAAAGATTTTCAAATCACAATTTTTATGCAATGGACAAAGACAGTCTTAGGTCTTACCATCGAAATACGAATATTTTTAAGGCAGATAATCAGCCTTCTGCAATAAGTTTTCATTTTCCAGTAAAAAATGGCAAACAATTTCAATTTTCACCCAAAAACCAGCATTTCCATGTAAAAAGGCTATGGCTGATTATTTACCATTATGAGAAAGAATGCTAAAATAAAGTCTAAATCTGAATGAAACTCTTTTCTGAGGGAATTTTTTTAACAATTTTGTTACTTTGCTTTTCTTTTTAGGCCACAGCCTGGTCCACAGAAGATAATTTACAGACGCCGTCCAGGAACAGCCCCTCAAGTGAAAAGACCAACTTTCATCAACAAGCAAAAGCCCGTTCGTACAGTGAAGCCCGTGAAACAAAGCACGAAGAACAATGTGAACAAGAAGAAGGTTGTCAACAACAATCAACCGAACATCGGACTTTTGGCCGTTTACAATTTGGGAGAGGGAAGCCAGAACCAGAAATTTAACCGAATTCCCGCCTTGCCTCTGCAATACATCAGAAGACGACCCACCCCCGTGATCAAGCAAGATGACATTGTTGACGATATTTCAGCAGTGAGCAGCAGTCAGCAAGATTTTGAGCAAAATGACTACAATTACTACGAGTCCCCCGAAGTCCTGAGATTGTCCCGACGAGATGCTAAACAAATAAAGAGGAAGAAGGAGGGGAGCGGGAAGAAAGTGAATAGCAGTGACCCCCTGGGGCTCCTGGGAAAAATTCACAATAGGAAGTATTAATGATCTTAGCTTTTCTCTTGTTATCTTACAGTTACAGTCCAGCAAAGCGAAGCAAACATTACAAATGATGAACAATTACAATCTCCACAATTCCACACCACAATACAGCACAACTAGAAATAAACCCAACAAAGACAAAAACATTTGTACAAGAAAATTAGTTAAATTCAGATACAGTTTGTGAAAATAATGCAAATTTTGAAAGTGTGAGAAAATGAATGTAAAGAGATGATTGTTTTTGTGCAAAGAGGGGTCACGTCCAAATAAACTCATTCTCAGCCATACAAAATATATTATTTACAATCCATTTTCATTTATACATTACATGCATACGAGACTGATTCCACTAATAAGAGGGTGCATAGTTGCATAAATGACATTTTATCCTTTATTATGAATGAGCAAATTGGAAAAAGCAGAATTTAAGTTAGGGATGTTTTTATTCAGGATTCATAATTATTTAGTAAACTCACATTTAAGTATTTATGTATATAAATATAGGTTTATAAAATAAGCTCCAATTTAAGTTGGGATAACCTTTTCTGATTTGAAATTGCAAAACAGAAGAATAAGACCTTAATTCTTTTAATATAAGATCGGCTTAGGGATCTATCTAAATGTAAGAGGATCACCCAAGGGATCCATCTTAACTATCAAAAGGTGGATCACTTACATGATCCTCTTACATTTGATAGTAAATAAACCAGGGTTAACGTTGTAGAAAAGAATCTTTGAAAATTAATTGTAGTAATTATCTTGGTGATCATAATAGTAATCATTCGTCTTGATCATGGTAATCGTGGTGATTGAAATCTCACTAAATCTCCAGCTGCCCCAGATCTGGGGGTAAATTGAAATTTGCAGTTGTATTCCTGAAGTCATAATTAGCTTTCCATCGATACTGCATTTTCCATAATATGGTGTGATTTGAAAAAATGGGAAGAGGGCATGGTCATAACTCCGAGGGGGTGGGCCCGAATGACCCTATTTTCAATGGTGTCACCGGAGGAACCTCAATAAGCTACCCTAAAAATTGGAAGTTGATATCTCAAACCGTTTTTGAGTTATGGGGTATAAGTAGTACAGACAGACAGACAGACAGATGCATTCATGAATTTTATTGAGTACACAGGACACATGCACGCTTGTGCGTGCAATTCTGCAAGGTATACTTGTGCGCGAATGTCTTTGTTCTGTTTCTGTACCTAAAATAACATACCGACGCGCGACACGAATACTTGGCTGATGTGTTTCCACGCTGGCACTGCGCGCTGCTGGTAGGTATGAATCGATATTTCTATGTTACAGGATAATCCTTTTACTATGGGAAATGGGAATGCTCTGGCACGGAGAATGAAAGGAATTCTCTGTCGATACTGCCGATGCCGAATCTCGTTTCCATTTGACTTTATTCAGATTCTGGACCAAATGAACACTGAGTTCTGGAAAATTGCACATTACAACCGATTCTGTTCGTCAACCTTATTTGTCAAAAAACAAAAAATGAAGCCCGTGCCTGCGAAACCAAATAAAACGGCGAGAAGAGTCCAACCAACATACGATCGTAAAGCCATTTAGTTATATAGGCATACTAAGTATTATACCACTTGTTTATTTAATTGTGAATTAAATATATCGCTAATCTTAAATAAACTAATATTGAATATAAACTGTTTAGTTAAGTACGTTTTTAATTCGTCAGTCAATCAATTGTCAATCATCAATATCTATTTTCCAATATCAATCTTGAGGAATCTGTTTATTTTAGGTGGTGCTGGACTAAAACCATGGAAGAATGTTATGAAATGGGCAAAGAATGTAACTAGTTACTACGATAAACTGGAAAACGACTCGTGAGTTAAATGTTGACAGTTCATTACATTTATATATCTAAATTACTACATTATGACTACAGTGTGATAGTGATGAGATGATGATTGATGATGTTAACCAATTAATATTTGATGTGGGGAAATGAAACGATAAACTTAATTTTCCACGCCTCTAACATAATTTTAACGATTTTCAGGTTAATGGAAACAACTGAGGAAGTTAGCCGTTTGTCATTGGAATCCAATATGGAACGACGACCACAAAATAACGATCCCCTCACCCCCAATAACAAAACAATTGGACAAAAAGGGATCCCACCAAGATTGATCCCAAGGGTCCCCAGAGTCCCTACCAAAGTTGAGCAGCATTATTCTAGATGGTGTCAACAAAATAATGTGCCCCAACCTCAACCCCGTCCAGGCCCAGGCCGCCCACGTACTGTTTCTGGACTAGGAAGAGGAAATCTCGTTAGCCTGCACAAGGCCAGGTACAATTTTCAACTTCCCTAAAATTATTAATAAAAAAGTAAAATTAACTATTTGATGGTGAATGATGAATGACTTTATGAACTTTAATTCCGTAGTTATTTTTTGTGGTAAATGTCAAAATGGTTTATTAAAATGGAAAACAGTAAGCATCCATAATAAAATTGTATTGTGGCTAGGATTATTTAATAATATCTAAAAATACATAATAAGTTAGTAACGTTGAGTTTTTGAGTTGAGTTTGAGTTATTAATTGCTTTTACAAGCTTAACTGCTTATAAAAATAGTTAGTTGAGTTAAATACTATTTAAATGGTATTTATGGCAGCCACTCGGCGTCGTTTTCATGGTCCTTTGCGTTATCCAGTAATTCGTCGAGTGTCTTTGGAGCATTCTTCTTGTTGCTCTCTGACATGGTAACAATTAAACCCGAAGTGAGGTCAGTGGCTTTGGTAATTCCAGAACCGATAATGTCTCCTGCTCTGTCAATTCCAGTACCAACGGCTCCTCCCACCTTGAAATAAATTATAATAAGATTTTAGTATAAATTGTGACAGTATGAGGAAACAATCAAATGTCAAACCTTCAATTTAAATGTTTTTTTAGATGGCAAGGCTAAACTTAATATTTAACAACGTTTTTCTAGAAATGTTATTGACATTTTTGTTATAATAGTATGAAAATAGAAGTAATTAGCTTTAAATACCTTTTTAACAACTCCGGCTACATTAGCAGGCGAGAAAGTTTCGTCGTCAATCTTAACGTTGACAGCATCTTTCTTTCCATGGCACTTTGATTGATCAACGATACTAAAGTCATCAGGATCCACACCTGCTTCTTCCAGTTTTTGTCTCAGCTGTTAAAATAAAATAATGATTCAATTAGTTCGTTTTAGGCCCACAAAGTATTTCTCCAACATTACAAGTTATTCTTGATAATGCCTTTTTAATTTAATTTTAACGTTTCGCATTCATAATTTTTTTGAAATTTAAAAATACCATTATGAAAATAAGTTAATTAATTTGATTTGACTTTTATTTCTTACAGAGTTAATGACAGCCCTGTCCAGCGTGGGCTTCCTGGAAAGAATGGAAGCGGACTTAGTGTGTCCAAAAAGAATCTTCTGGCAAGTAAACACTCCAGCGTAGTTGGTGTAGTCCGTGTCGAAGATGATGAAATCTGATTCTCCAGCAATGTCTAAACAGAAAACAAATGGTACAAATTAAAATTAAATGACTGAAGTGGCAATACTTAATTAATTGAGGTAGAAAGATTTGATTTGATCAACCTTTTGAGCTGTTTAAATGAATTTATGTTTTTTTGTCTCACTTTTGTACATCTGCGATTTATTCTAATCTATACATAACAGATTTTTGAAACTGGTGTATATTTTTTTTTTTTGTTTTTCATACAATAAATGTGAAATGGATTCCTAAGCTTGCCTATCAACCACTTTTTTAAGGGTGATGTTATTTGGATTTTGAATTAAGTGTTAGCCAATATCTCAGTTAGCTAATTCTCAGTTAAGAAAAATGGTAAATCTAAGACGCACTCTATTTTTCGCCGAAATTAACTATTTTCCCTGTAAAAGCTCAAAGTGGAGTTAAGAGTTGAATTAAATTTTGAATTATTATTAAGGGGTGTCCACTAGGTAGCGCTTTAGAAACTTATAATATACATTCTAAGTTAAGAAAATTGAAAATAGTAAGAATGCAAATAGCTTCTTTATCTCTCCTCGAAATAAGTTTCCTTGTAAAAATTTCGAATTGGGTTTGATTTGAATTTAGACTCTAGGGGTGGCCATTAAATAGTGTGTCAGATAAAAAATAGACTTTTTATATAAACATTTGTTTATGAAAAGTTAACTTGATTTGGTGAGTGTGATTATGCTCTTTTTTGCATTTGCATATGTTTGTGGTTAGGTTTTGGCTCGTTAGCCGCATAAAATTTAAATGATAAGTAATGTATTACGTCCACAAACTACCTAAAGTGTAGTAAATTGTTCAGTACGTAAGTAAAGCAAAAGAAAGTTGACCTGAAAGTAGTAACGGTATGCTATAAAGCTGTAGCCTTAGGCTACAGCATGCAGGAAGCAAGCAATCATCAAACCAAACAAGAGAAGAACACGAAACAAAGCTTAATGAACTGTATTGTATTATTGTATCCCTTCTGTTCTATTCTTAACTCTGAAATGATTAATGTAATGCAACGTAATGCAACACAACAATGGAAATTCTCAAATCCTTTTAAAATCTGTAGAACGGCAGGCAGGGAAGAAGTAGAATAATATATTTTAGGGATGAACTGAACTTACTCAAAGGGAACTTGACCCTCATCCGAGATTTTTTGTCTTCATCAGGGACAGTCAATACTCCCGTGTAAGTGTACACATGGTCAAGGCCTATCGTGTCCAAAATAAAATGCTGCCTGGTCTGAACAAGACGGAGTCTCCCATTTTCTTTTGTAAAATTGTATTTCATACAGGAACTTGCAGTACTGAACTTCTCTATTACGTACCATTCTCCCATAAACTATTTCCAGTCAAAAACAACAAAATTAATTATTAAGATAAGATTGTACCTTTACTTATAGCTATAGCTATGTACTAAGGATTTACTTTATTAGTTACATATTTTAATAATAATTAAATTTAAAGCCGTTTTAAACTCAAAAATTAAACTTTTAAAGTCTTAAGCCACATAAATGTAATTTTAAAGCATTCCGAAAACGTAAGTTAAAAATTGAACGCTTTTAAACGCCAAAATTTCAATTTAAGCCATTTTAAATCCCAAAAATTGGACAATTATCAACCCCAAAAGTTATCAATTGAATTGCGGTATAGTTAAGTCACATTAAAGCTAAAAATCTGTTTTAGTCACTAAAAATGAAAAGTATACATGCTTAAATGCTAGGTGGCTAAATATTCAAAACAATTGTACTGAAATAATAAAAATATTTAAATATTTAGACAATTACCTTATCCATATCAAAATCCTTAAGGGGTTCCATGCGGGGACAGGAACCGAGTCCCATGGTGTGTCCATTTCCAACAGCCAGTAACCCAGTTACAATTGCCACACAAAAAGTCCAATACATTTTAAAGGAAATTATATTATTGTTGGTAATTAGAGCAAATCTTGAGAATAGGGACACGAAAAACAAGACACCACTCTCTTAGTTAGTCAATTGCTAATCAAGACAAGACTAAGGAACTCTGGTTGAAGTGCTGAAGTCTAGTTGAAGAATGAGAGTCTTTATAAACCAACTCTTTACTTTACATTTATTATTCTGTATCACTTGGGTTGGCTTGGGAAGCATGACTTGTCTTCACTCATTTAAAAGCTCTACATTCATTACACTCACTTTATTTCACATTACTCAACCCTCGTTTACAGGGCCCGGACATTTAGTAACTATATACAGTCATACAGTCAAGAAGTACGACAGGTTCCTGTATAAAGATTTTGGATGAATATTAAAAAATGTTTAGAATAACGTTAGCACATACAATATTTGTTTTGGTAATTTTTTCTTAAAATGGAATGTCCTTTAATATTTTCTTACACTGAAGTAAGTTTGTCGGTTTTTTTTAAAATAAAAAACCGTGCTTTTTCCTTAATGCTTTAAATGTTGTCTTTAATATTGTGTCAAATATTTTGGTAAAATCCAAAATTTCGCTTTTAAAATAAAAATTTGCTTTAAATATTTGCTTTAAAATTGCTTTAAATATATTTAAATGCAAAATTGCACTAACATTCACAGTAAAATAAAAATTTGCTAAATATTTTTGTAAAATAAAAAATTTAGCTAAACTCCTTAAAATAGCATTTAACATTTTGTTTAAAATTGTGCCATTAAAAATATTGTGCTTTTAATTAAATATTATGTTAAACTTAAACTACAATATTGTTAACTATATAATTGTCTGAAAAAATACATTTTGTTGCATATTTTCTAAAAATTCAGCATTTTCATAAATATTTTTAACTTGGGATTCGGATCTAATTTTACAACAAAACAGTTTTAGCAACTAATTTGGTATTAAGTCGACTTTTGCCATTACCATTTATTGAACTTTGTTTCTCCATTTGGTTACTTTAAATACCTACATGTTAATTAATATAATTCTGATACATGACTGACTTAAAATAAATAAATATCCAGGCCCTGCTCATTTAGTTCACAGTATAGGAGGATGAGTAATAATAATTCTAATGTTGTGTTGTATAAGTCTCTTTAGTTTTCCTCCGTCGTGGTCTTACTTACCAGTTAGTCGTAGTTACTTAGGTTAGTATTTGTAGCGTCGGTCGGCCGGAGAAGGAGGATGTTATTATTATTTCTGTTATATTGTGGTATAGAGTTCAATTTATATCCTTTGATTACAATATAATATTACATTAGGTACCTTCTTTTGTGTTATGTAGTTCTTCCCTTGTACATTTTACATATACCTACATGAATGACGATGACACATACAAGTGCGTGAGTAATGAAATATTCATTGGATGTCTATAAGTG
>JAQFYC010005393.1:0-14532 GCA_034694165.1 Tomocerus mixtus
TATATTTGTTCAATATTCACCGCAGCCATGTTAGTCATTGAACAGCAAATGAGACCACATAAATAGTTAGTAAATGATCAGGCAAGTGTTATGTATTCAGCCCAGCTAAGTTACCGGGAAAGTTACCAAAGTATAATTGCTGTTTCCCCAGATAGACAATATTTTACCGTGCCCAAGTTAGAAGCGTCTATGGGTAACTGACGTGACTCAAATAGATTTTTTAGTATCTTAATCGTGGAACAACTCATTATTCTGAAATATATTTGTTCAATATTTACCGCAGCCATGTTAGTCATTGAACAGCAAATGAGACCACATAAATAGTTAGTAAATGATCAGCCAAGTGTAATTCACTCAGCTCGCTTAAGTTACCGGCAAATTTGTCTAAGTTTAATCCTATGTATTTTCGGTCTATTTCCACACTATCCGCAGTGGGCAAGATTTATGTAAAATGTATCTCAAATAGGAGAAATTGAAAAAGAATTGAATATTTCAGGTTAAACATCGAGAAAGTAGAGAAATATATATCTACTCATACGTATGGATATAATTAAGCTACAGATATTTTATCTTGTGTTCATTATGTTCTTATATCTGTAGTGTATTCACTGCAATTTTTTCTAAACAAAACTGATATCATTTTAGTGGCCGAGGCTGGTTAAATCTTTTGATGTACTGTGTAGAACACTCTAAAAATATGAGTGACTTAAGTAGGTATGTGAAGTGCATATTGCTTATTTAATGTATTTAAGTGTATTAAGTGCATATTGTATTAAGATATTTGAAAACCGGTATAAGTTCAACATAGATAGCGTTGATATGTATTACAGCAGATGAAAATCAATTAGAGGTTTGTGTTAGTGTGTATGTGTATTGAATGTAATGAAGGTGAAAGACTAAAAAATCATATGTATTTGTATTGTATTATTGTAATATCTTAGATTTTCATATGTAGTTCGTTAAAAGTCAATTTCGCTCTTATTTAGATAGGTAGGATTTGTAATAGTATAACTGTAGTAGAAGTATGTAAGTATGAATAGGCAATACCAAATTGTTTGTGTGTATATTTAGCAAAGTAAACTACTGTTTGATAATGCAATTTTCTTATGATTTTCTTATTTTTATGCCTTCTCGGTATTTTACTATTTTACTTATTTTATGATATCCAATACTATCCCCAGTTAAACCTATAACTGCTATAACCTACCATAATAAGCCTAGGCCTAAGATGGCTGAATTATTTTATTGGTAAATATAATTTAGTAATTGGCAAATTGACTGTTAAGTTCTTTTGACTTTTAAAGGCTTGTATAATAATTTTTCCAGTAAAATTCCCTAATTAAATTAAATTATCCACATATCAGGAAAATTATAAACATTTGCCTAGAAAAAAAGATTTTTTGTTTTTAGCTTACATCTGCAGGAAAAATTTTGCGTTTGTTACTGACTCTGGCTCGGAAATGACTCCAAAAATAAATTATCCAATCTAACAATATAATTCATAAGAAATCTATAAAGATTTCGTCATTTATGGAAATTAAATAAAAATCTCCCTTACTTACTACATAAACCTTAAATCATATCATGAAATGCTATTACACATAAGTTTCGATATTGCAGTGTCAGAAATTAGCAGCATTATTATTATCATTCATGTAAACGTACAGAAAAACAAGGTAAATATTACAAATACAAAATAATGAGTGAGTTCCCATCGTCCTTAATATACATAAGTCCATTTCTTTACATACATTCTTTCGGAGTATAGTTTCATAACATTATATAACATTGACAGTGACTGATTGTGAGATTCCAAATTCAATAATAATAATATTTTACAGCTTGTAAAAAGCATTGGCATTTTCTGTATCATAATTATATTCATAATGTTGGTGTTGGTGTTGGTAAGGCACAGGATGATGCACTCCCCTAATTTTGATTTCTTGCATGAGACAATGTACAGCCCAAATGGAATAAACAGTGAAGACGAGATTTAGCACAAACATCACAACAATATCAGCAAAGTCTTGGACTTGGTGTCGCAAAATTTCCATAGTGAAAAAGAAAACACCGACCATGACCAGAGTGATTGTCACTGTGGACCACAGACGCAGTCTTTTGTAGTGAAGCTGAAAATATCAAAATATTATTTAATCTATTTATTTGTGTAATTAACAAAATTCTTTGTTTTCTATTTTAATTACTAAGATATCTTCAAAATAGACATATCTTCACCAATAGTAAATATTTTAAAATTAATAAGTAGGTTAACAATTGGAGATCTTTCTTACTTTGTCGCAACTTCGGAAAAGAAAAATTGCAAGGCTCAGTTCAGTAATCAGATAGATAAATGGAACCATAAACAAGCTAATCTGCTCAAGTGCTGTAATAATAAAGTTAATAAAATTGTAAATCATAATTGACCTTATTAGATAAGTGTGGATTTAAATATTCTATCTGTACATACATATCTATTAACATTCTTCACATAAACACAAACGCCTGTATGCATAAACTACTCACGGTAATTCTCAGATTATTAATTCTGTAGGACAATTTCCTAGATATAAATAAATAGTAAATACAGTACAATAGTGTAGTCTATAAGCTACACATAGCTTAAGCTTAAGGGCATAAGGAGTAAGAGAATTTCTCAAGGACGCGGTCGACAGACCCAAAAATGTTTACACACATGTTACGTTACTCTGGAGCAATGCAATTTTATGTACACGGGAAAAAGTTGAATATTATTTCGGACAGAAATTGCATAACAAAAAGAAAACAAGAATATTTTACTGCATATACCCATATAGTACTATTAAAATTCGATTTTATCCAATCAAATAGTAAACTACTATACAACAGAAAGGAGCACAACACGTGCACATGGTGCCTTCGTGTTGTATTTGTGTTTTTATTTAGGTAACGAGGTAAAGCAAATAAATCGATAATACTAATACCATACAAACACCACTAGACTCTTACTATTGCGTAGGTTTGCATGATTAATGGCTAAATGGTTAAATTAAATATCGAAATATCCATAAATAAGTTACACTTACTATTAGCGTGCATAATTTTCTTTAAACGCTTATGTTCATCTTCCCTTTCGTGAAAACTCTTATGTTCATTATCCTTTTCGATGAACTTGAGTAAAACATCTCTTTTAATGTAGACAACCGCTGTGAAGAATCCGAGAAAAATTAGAAGGAGACTAGAGACGACCTAAAATGTTACAAATACGTTGAAATCAATACTAAAAAAATAGATCAAGATTTTAAATAACATAATTATTAAATGATCAAATTATATTACTTACAATTTCCACTACGGAAATTACTTTGACTTGAAGCTGGTAGCAAGACATCTTAAGACTTAATTTCTTCGCATAATACACAAAGTAGTGTGTGCTTTACTCATAAATGAAGAGTGTACTTATATTGCAGCACATTTACAATAAGTTAGTCCAGCATCGTATGATACGACTCTGGAATATTTTCTTACTAGTACATTTAGAAAAAATGTCACATTCACATAGACAACTCCTCAAAGTCACATTATCACAAGGCAAGTTGATTTGAAGTCGAAGAGGAGTAAAGAAAAGAGCTTCCCATGTATTTATATATTTATATACGTCCTACACTTATATGTACAGAAAATACAAATAGATTAAATAAATTAGTTACTCTTATAAGTATGGTACAAGAATATCAGAGAATATCATATACAAGACACAAGACACAGTCGTAGTGAAATAATATGTAATAAAGAGAACAGGAACACAAAGTACGTCTTCTGCGTGTGATTGTGCTTTCTGTGATGTTATGTGTATGAATTCAATTTACTTATGTGAACTGAAACGTAAGTATTGAATGAATGAAAGTTAATTTTGTGTCATGCCAGGCTTTAAAGAGCGAGCGCCTTCTTTATTGACTTGACTGCTTTAATACTATGGGACAGAATCGAGTTTCTCGCTATCTACTATCTACAGTATACACGGAGCAGTTAAATAAATACTTATACTACAGCTCCGTATGTATTTGTACAATTAAACCAAACCAAAACAGTTGCAAATGCTAGAAGGACTATTTTACGTGTTAAAGTTGCCACACACTCGCAAAGAGTAAGAGCAAGAGTTCTGCTCTTCTCCAATTCTATTCTATGTGTGTTAGTGGGCTTTGCATGTAGTGTGGATTACATTCAGAAAAGTTTTCGCGTTCTGTTCAGAGCCAGACCAGACCAGGCCAGGGTTCAGTTAAGCAAAAAGCTCTTAATACATAACGTATGCAATATATATGTAGTTGTGTAATGTAATGTAATAGCATTAACTGATGCGATGCAATGTTGAATCGTTGAATGTGATCAGAAATATAGAAAGGGATATTATGTATTTATATTGAATAGGAAAGAGTATTATACAGTATACACTTATACACTATCATTAAAACAACACAGGAGAGAGACAGACAGGATAATTCCATAAAACATTTGCCACGAGAACTGAACTGAACATAAAAAAGGGAAATGCCAAGGTTGTGATCCTGGATGGGTTGCTTTGCTTCTGGAATCTGAATCTACTCTGAAAATAGTATCTCTATAAATTTATATAATTCATTATGCGTATAAAGAATATTGGTGGATCGTATATGGGGGATTCCTTACATGTAGATAGCTTAAATATCCCATAAAAGTGTTCCTCGACTAATTTTGTACCTTTTGTATGCTTCTTAGTTGACATTGACAGGTTATAGACAAAATATTACAAATTATTGTGAAATAGATGAGAAATTCCTTGTAAACGTCCCCAACACTAAAATATCTGAACAACCTGATCCAATTTTTTCCTTCTACTAGAAACTCTTATATCCATTTTCGCATTTCCTTACATTTTTATATGCCAAGCAAACAGCAGCACTAAAATCCGTGAATTACATTCGTAAATATAAGGAAATTCCTTAAAACTGGAATTCGTATATACAGAATGCACTTTGTGTTGAGTTCTTTCTTAATATATTAGTTCATAGTTATTCACGTCCACTTACTTTACTTTGCATCAGTTTCCGCAAAGCCATTCCGTGATATTGGAACATACTAATAACATTGTTAACGTAGTACCACTCCTAATAAATGCTTACCTCTAATGGAATGCTTTTAAAAGATGAATCTGGCACATAAAATCTTCACTGCATCTTTTACCGTCTCCTTGTTATAATGCACTAGTATACATATATCGCTTTTTACGTATCTTATAACATTTCTAATTGCAAGACTATGAATAATGTCCGGTTCATATAATTGGAGTGAATGAAATGAAATGAAGACGAGTTTATAGCATTCAGCATGTGCAATTCTCTTGCTATGCTAATAGTAGCTAGTGGTACTATGTACTTGCCCAAATACATTTCTACTATGACAAGGAATTACATCCTACACTTGTATTGCAAAGAAAACCTGCACTATTATAATTGCAGCCTAAATACTCAATTTATTCCACGGGGAAATTAATTTTGGATTGAGAAATATTTAAAACACGTAATTTGCACTTTTTAAACAAGCATCCGATCTTTTAAAATGGCTTTTACAATATTTAGTAATGAAATAATATGTAGATGGATAACTGGCACAAATAAAGTTAGCTGAGTAATTCGCAACAATTAATTTTTTTGATCTACTTTATTCTTTAATGCTGATACAAAATGAAATACAGTTTGATAAACTTTAGAAGCGTTTTAATTAGCTACATTCCATTTTGACTGGAATTTTGCTAATTATCATTTACTGACAGTTTTTGGAATAGATACGTTTACTAATTATTGATATAATCTTAATTTCTGTATGCATTGCATTGGTTGCTATATTTTATGCACCAATTTAGCCAAATTAAATATCGAAGGAGATTAAATAATATTGTGTATGAAAAAAAAATACGTACACATAATTTTACGAGGTTACGAAAGTTAAGAGGTTATTTGCGTATTTACGGTGCTAGCACAAAATTACATTAAATTGCACTCAAAGATTAACATCCTTATTGTTAGCAGCTCTAAATTATAGGCCTATTTCTCATTTCTATAGTATACAACATTTTCAGAGTATAGTTAATAATATGTACATACAGATAGTAATAATAAGCTCGCACTGTGTAGCAAAAGAAATCCAATAAGTCTTCTTGCCATGCAGGCCTTGCCACTAGTGTCCACTCAATATTCCATGTATTCATCATCATTGGGCATAAGAAATGAGGAAACCCCACGCGTCATTCTTTATATTCGCTTGTTGTGAATTGTGAATACTCAAGTGGCTACGCTGCATGTCTCCTTTGTATTAACTGTAAATACTTGCTGCTGACAAACATTAATCTTATTTTATTGGTTTCTAGGCCAAGCCCATGCTATTGGTTTGTAATACAAATGGTTTTCTTATTTCGGGGGATGGGCTGTCGGAAATAGGACTTATGGCTATGAAATAAACATTTTGTGTGCTGCTTTACTTATAAACGCAATTTATAACTTATAACCAGTCAAAAAAGAAAAACCTAACTTTACGAAGTTAATTATATAACAGGAGGGTTCCTGTAAACATCGTCAAGAAAAATTGGATCATTTTCGGTAAATATTTTTAGTTGGGCATTTTTCATTACCTAATCTCAAAATAGCATTGTCAGTGTAATAGTAATTAAATTACAAGTTAATTAAGTGAATCCGAATTCGAATTAATTTTTATTTCGTCACACGAGATTTAATTAGAGTACATTAACTTCTTTCGCTTCTGTATTTACATTACATTGATTACAGGCACATAGCATTGTCGATGTACAAAATCGGTGGCAATGGCAATTACATCCAATTTTGAGGAGGAGTTGAGATTGAGTATACACATAGTACAGTAATTGTAATTAGCTAAATGCATATCCTAGTAGAATCCTGGTACATACTTAATGTAACTTAATTACAGTCTGACTTGGCCTGGCTATGGTCTGGCCTGGCCATTGCTTCTTCTAATCTGTTTTCTCTAATAATAATTAAAAGCTCAGAGGGTCGTTGCTACTTTTACGGATGGGATAGCCTGCTGTATTCAATATGTATTTACTTTTTTCTACGTAACGCATAAGGCAGCTTAAAGCTAAGTACTATAGCATACAGTGACTATTCGTAAATTCGTATAAATATAATTATTACAAGTATTTAATGGACTAAATCGTAATTACTGTATACAAATTCAAATTAAACCAAATTTGCTAACACTTACAATGTTAATACAATTATAATACTACAAATACCACAAATCTACAGCTAAAGTTGCGTTTAGTAACAATCAGATCTCAAATTCAGATAATTTCAGAAATTACGTACTACATCATGATTGTGTGAACTGTGAACATACAATTATATTGTTACGATTACAAATAGAAGATTTGACAGTAAGTATTGAAAAAAATTAAAAATTAAATAAACTTATACAAATTGGTAACAAAATTGGTAGTTTAATAATTTAACGTATCTTATGAATACATGTAAATTGTGTGTATGTATGTATGTGTAGGTACTAGCATTATAATGTTCTAGTACAGTACAGTATTTATGTAGGTTATTAATATTTCAAATAAAAAGTCTTTAGGAAAACTCTGATAGAAAATCAACAACTTTGTACTTGAGATCTTTAATTCGTAATATATACCTCTAAATCATGTTGGTCATTCATATCATGTCATCATCATCATCAATATCCTATTTATGCAATTAGTTATTTAAATTTCAGTAATATAAGTTCTCTATAGGCTTAAATGGCTTGTGCTAGTTGCATCTGGTAATTAGTTAGGACATATACCTATACCGGCGTATTTTGTGTTAGCAATCTCTATTTAAATTGTTCTATCTGTATATTTATTATTTTCGATTATTGAATTGCATTTTTCCTGTCATTTAAATGATTTTTAAAGGCTTTCTATTAAGATACAATTTTTGCAGCAATTATTAAGCTAATTACTTAACAATGAACAAATCATTATGGTCTACAATACTTATAAGGAATTATCAATTATTGTATGCCTACTATATCTGCATAAATATCTGTATAAATCCTAATCTTAATTAATTAAGTACAATATCCGACATTATCCTTGTAATTAGGTAAGTATTCTGTATCCTGAGTGAACTACTTACTTATGGATATAACTTGTAGACTAGTTCATTTCCTTTTTGTATAGAAACAATAATTACTGAAAGCTAACAAGTTGCTAGCTAACTAATGAGATATTCTTGTTGCCTTGTGTGTGGATGTCGATGTATTTTCTACATATTTAATGCTATAAAATAAATACTTATATATATGTTAAGGTATTTGCATAGAATAGCAATGTAATCTTATTAGTTAGGTTCAGGTTCTCACTAAAATTCGTAAATTCATGTCATGTACATTTTCGTCCCATCTCTTGCAAAATATCAATTGCATTTGCGAAAGGAAGCTACGTGTTGCTACAGAGTCTTAATTTTCTTTAGGGATACATTTTACATAGCTATTAAATATTAAATATTAAACTCTTAAAGTGTTTGCTATTGTTATACATAATTACTACTATAAATAAAGTAAATATTGTTATGTACTATACACTTTGTTAGTTACAAATAAGAAGACTATTATAAAGCTAAAAATGAAAGCGCTATATACCCGTGAATATGTAATATTTTAAATTGCCCGTAATATTTCGCATTAGCATAATTCTGCGGAAGTCTATTCAGATATTATTTCTTCAAGTACAGTACAGTAAGGTGCGTGTTTAGGATATGGCTATAGTAATATGAATATAGGCTTAGGTACTATACTAATAGTATTTAGGGAAATATTAGCTAATCTTCTATATTTATATATATTTCGGTCTGTTTCCCGTGTAAGTAAACCAATACATTATTATTACATATACCAAAGTTTGCTATACATGTATGTACTTACATATGTTTACAGTATTGATCTACTTATAGGTATTCTTGTTCTTTCTGAATAGTATTTCCGCACGATTACCATTTATTTACGATAGGGTTAAGTTATTTTTATAATAAATAAATATCTAACTACTTACACTCACATTTATATTGTACAGTATATAATTAGTGTCTACTTAAGCACATTAGCTAGCAAATTAAAAGAAACAGCTACATTTGTTCTAGCCATTAGTTTTGTAGTAAATAATCCAGTAATGTTTTATAAGGTACATACATATTTCCATTTCTGTAAAAAATAAAGTAAGGAATTTAAATTGCATTCTGCTCTGTTCTATAATGTAATTTAAAATGTAATGTAATGTTAGTGAGATGTGATGCTAGAAAAGAGAACCGAATTTCGAAGTGGAAATAATAACTTTGTAATAAGAAGTGCACGTCGTATGTGTAGAATAGAAATTAGATTTTTGAGAAGGCGACAGACTGAAATCCTCCTGCGCCGTTGTTGTAATTTGATTCAATTTTCAGTTCTTGCATGAAAGAGTAGACGACCCAAAGGCAAAATCCTCCGAGAAAGTATCCCATTAAAGACTGGAAGGTAGGACTCACTGGATCTGGCGAGTAGTATATCCAATAGAGCAAAATCGGTGTCCATATTATATAGCCCACGATCGTGATCACAAACCAAATTTTTATTTTCGTCAAGTTACGCTGCAAAAAGTCGAATTCAATTTTAATATGAAATTATTTATTTTTATTATAATATATTCATGTAGATATGATGATCTCACAATGGTCTCCTCAACATAAAATGTGGAATATTCCAAAAAAAAGTTTTGGAATAATGCAACATTGGAATCCACTTTTCTTATTGAGAGAATTTGGACCATATTAAATTGATAGGGAGGATATGCAATATTTATGCATAAATTGTAGTGAGAAAATGCTAAGTAACTTACTTCTTGAGCACCCTGCAACAGTATCACACTGAATACAAGACCGGCAATGAAGTTCATTATCATCCATAAAACTATACACGTTCTGTAAGGAGCTGAAAAAATAGAATAAATAATACATTCAGCAGCTTCCGTCATAAAATATAGCATTTCCTGTAAATTCCTTTAAATTTTTGAAAAAACTGCATAAATCAAATGTATACTGATGTATAGGGACTTTTATTTCCAGGATTTTTAATGAAAAGCTACTAAAAACGTAAAAAAATGTAAAAAGATAAGTTAAAAGGAATTTACTCATGTATTCATTGATAACATGTTTGAATTTTGCGATTTATTTCCCTAATTTCCACAAAGTACACTAAAAAACCTCAACAAAAAATTCACTCATGCATTAATTCTAAGTTTCACAAAGACTCAAGCCAGAAAGTTTGCAAAATATTTAATTTTGCATTTTTCGCATACATATTTATTTCGCAGTTCAGAAACACTTTGCATTTCATGCCTGATTACCAGAACCAATAACTACTTAAAGGTTGAGCTGCTAAAAAAGGTTAATTTATATATTGTCTGTGTTTACATACGAAAATAATCTAATCTCCTCTAACCTCTAGGTCTGGGTGCATCTGTCTTTTCTTTTAGGTAAATATTTATTATACGAAAGGAAGATGAGACCGTTCAACTTGGTTTGCGTGTTTGCACGCACATGAAAACGCCCACATCCATTAAAATTAAAATACATTCAATATTTCACTTCTCAGTTTCAGTCTCAGTCTCAGCAACACTTGGTTTGGCACAAAGCGAAAAATGGCAACAGAACAGAACACTACATATCTAACATAACATTTCATGACATAATACAACATAACAGAAATTTAACGGAGTGCATTTACATTGGCAGGGTAAATGATAGAGAACAGAACAGGATACACCCGACCATAGCACATGTTAAAGTCAAAGCCGAAATGTTGTGATATGACGTAATAGCTAATATCGTAAAGATATTGAAACAAGGGGTTAAGTAATAAGGATACGAACTTAAATTTTATATCTATAGTTATTTAACCCTATAGATTTTGCCATATAATTGTTTGCCAAGAAGAAGAGTTGAAAATTGACTTGGAGCAATTCATTAATTATTTGCTTGCTATTCTATCCTATCGTATCCCTATCATCCAGCCCAGCCAGTCACTGTCTCTGACTTGGCATTACATCGCAGTTCGCTACTGGCCTGGCTCTTTACTCATTCAGAACAGAACTTGTAATCAGAGCCAATAATGCAATGACAGCTGAACTGAACTGTAAAGAGACAGCTTTACACTTAATTCAATCAAAATCATCAATTGAATATATAATTAACACCCAGATGCACATCTGTGATTTATTTTTATGTTATACAGGTGTGTGTACAGTTATTAATAGATAATGTATGTATACTATCTTGTTATAAGTGCTAATATTTGCACACTTTGGTATGTAACATGAAATATTATTATGCAAATAAATCATGTGCTTAAGGCCCACGTACTTTTATAAATAATAAGCATGAGGAAGGAAAGGCAATTTGGAGTCAATGATCTTTAAATACTATATAGATTTAATGCTGCAGCGTATACGGTATGTAGGTGTATAAAAAACTAAAGGTTCTACATATAATTAATTATCAGCCGAGATTTTTAAGTTTATTAATTGTCGGTCTGTATGTCACTGGACGCTAAAATATAGTGACTATAATTTCAAAAGTACATACATCTAAGGAGAACTTTGCTTGAAAAGCAGTTGAGTTATTGAGTTATCTTTTGCTAAAAGATTGATAGAAACAAAATAATCTCAATCATCAAAACCATCTGAATGCATTTCCCCAATTTATTAAAACTCGAAACCTGGAATTAAAATCTCTGGCTTTGTTCGTACAATTAAATAAATTCACTAACGCTAATGTAACGTAAAGGTCATAACGTAATACTTCAAATTACTTTTTATGTATTGAGATGTAAAAATATTCACTTATATTTATATAAATAAAAGTAATCCTTTGGAATTGGATATGCGTGTCTGTCTGTCCAAATGTTAAAGTTTTTTCGTCCCTTTGTTCCACTGATTACTACGTTTTATTTCTTTAATTTCCAAAAGTACAATATAGAAAAAGAAGTCTATCTAACGTTTAAAAATTGCCCTTTAAACAGTGTTATAAAAATGTGTTTACTGTGTGCACATCCCCGAGATACCCCATTGCCTTCAACATAGGCATACATAGACGCATTACCTGTCCTGAGGGATGTTGTTACATAAATGGTATATTAACACGTAACTTTATGCTAAAATCTGTAATAAAAGTACTAATTATAGGTTTTAGTAGAGTAAATGCTAATAAATAAATGCTTACGGTCTAATTTCAGTAGTTGTTCGATTTCAAAATGTGCTTGAGGATCTTCCTTAGCAATGTTATTGAGAATATCAGCTCGACTTTCGAGAACGATCCCAAACAAGGCGAACATGACGATTCCAAAAACGTAGACGGTCTGCGTGGGAAAATACACGAAAAACAACCATTTCATTTATTATAGCAAACACCTCAAGTATTTATATAAGGACACCACACCACCGTAATCATTTACAATCACACTATACACCAGCCAACACTAACCGCAAACCAACAGTTTGCTTTTGCTTGCATGCGTAATCCTATTCTGTATATACAAATAGCTATACAATAAAAAAATGCCTTATGTATTGGTTTTACACGAGAACACATCAAATCCAATCCAATATTTAATCCAATAATCCAGAATGCAGACCACAACCATTACCTATGCTAAAAACCAAATTTGTATACATAAACTAGAACAATTTAGCATGCGTCTGGGAGTATTTGCACATTAGTGAATACAAATGCGGCTCAGCTATTAAATAATGTATTTTTGTTATGTATTCATGTATGTATACGCATTTCATTCACTAACGAAGATAAATATATCTCTGTTACTATTTTCCAATATCTAAAGTATAAAGTATGAACATAACACACGTACACTTACACTTACGTAAAGCACACACATTTCATTGCCTTAACTTTAGTACATACAGATATACAAATACCTACACACATAGTTACACGTAAATATGTAGCACAACAAAACGCAACACGAGTTTTTCCTTTTTTCTGACATCACACAGAAAATAAACATCACATCACATCACATCAGCCCTATTACATTACATTACTCGACTAGACAGACTAAATCACACACACATACACACAAAACAAAAGAACACCTTTCAGCTGCATTTATTTCATTGTCTTGTCCTTTCCTATTACTTACTTGATTTGATACGTAACATTTAATGCTTTAATGTTGACGTCTACGTTCACTGTCTGCCCTGTACTGTCATTATGTCCATATATGAAGCAATGGCAAGGTAAGTAACTAATTTAATTTTCTACCCTTATAATTTATAACTGTAACCCTTTACCTTATTCCTATTTGCAATTTGCAACACTTGCCTTCTAACTTCTGATTTTAGTGCTTTACATATTAGGTTACCTATTTAATCAGTTCTTGAATAATATTATCACTAATCCATTAATCCTTCTTTGTATTAATGGAAAACAAATGCAAAATATAAATATGTATAAACAAATAGGTACTATTTACCTATAAGTAAGTATAAGTACGCAGTATGTATGTATAGTAGAATAGACACTTACGATTTCAATGTAGGCTATGATCTTGGTCAGCGTCTGCGAAGAATATCCACAAGGCAGTGTGATACACATGGAGACGCAGTCTTGTTTTCCTTTTCAGGAAATATTTCTTCATTCACTTAATATTTTGATTCTTAATCCTTCAATCCAGTCGATTCCATTTAAGAACTGAATTGAATTCACTAACATAACACCAAAATTCTAAAGAAATTAATAAATTCCATGTTTTTTATATATTTTTCAGTGTTTTTCAATCTATTGGGTTTTATATTGGATTTCCATGTTCGATCTTCTATTTGTGGTCATTATAAATTATAATAATATATTTTAATAAATTAGCAATCTCTCTTATTTATATATGTAGTATAGCACACACAAATTCGTAAGAGTAAAGAGGAGCTCCTATAGAAGTGAGTGTGTCTGCAATTGGTTTGTGACTGAATCTGTGAGTGCAGGCACAAACTGTAGGTATAGTTTCGTGGAATGATTTTGGTTCTAATGCTACACATGCACAAAGTCAAGTCAAGTCAAACCAAGTCTCTCTGGAAGAAGTACGTTTCTACAGATGGAACTCACTTATGTAGGTAGTAGGTATGTTATGTATTTGTATGTAGCAGTACATTACATACGTAGAGATTAGATAGAAGACTTACACTTACGTTTACAACTTACAATGTATAAGTATAATGGTAGATAATCTAATGTAATGCAATGTAAGTAAGTCAGTAAGTGGAGTGAGTTGTATAAAGTATTTATTAGGTATGGTTAGTGGTACTCTACAGTATGTAACTATATTTACTATCAAAACCAAACTACTTACTAATATATATAGTAGTAATAAGTACTTAATATACGTATATACGTATATAAGGAATCTTCTATTATTTAGGTATCTCAACTTCACTTACTCACTTACTTATACTTTTTGGCTTGCCTT
>JAQFYC010005394.1:0-14524 GCA_034694165.1 Tomocerus mixtus
ATAATTTCCTCCGCAGCTGGAAAACAATGCTATATCAACGAATATAATAGTCTCAATAGTCTCAACAGCTTAACTCTACACAGCCATCATAGAAATAATCATTCGAGACATTCCACAGCCTACAATCCATCCAATAGCTCTCCTCAAGTATTTGAGGGACAGTGGGAAAATCTTAGGGATGATGAATAATGACTGTGGGATGCGAATTGGGAATCGATTACAATTAAGACTCGAGTTTCGTATAATGCTCAGAAATATAATTGACGCAGTCGCCGCCGATAAATTATTTAAATAATAAAAATGAGTGAACTGTGTGAATGTGTCGTGGAAATGGAAAACACATTTTCTGAAAATCCATTAAAAATGTTATTTGAAACTCAATATAGGAAATTGTGATATTTAAGTGTTTTTACAAGTTGTATGAGTGCACGGAAATTTAATACCTACCTTACGTTTGGAGTTTGGACTACATTTTTTCCCATTTTGTACATAATAAGTGTGTTATATTAATTTATATTGTACATTTTACTCATTGTTAAATAGATGAATATTGAATATGCGAATTAAATTAACTCTAGTTGCTAGTATAATGTAAGTCTTTGTTTGTATAGTTTCTAATTTCAAACAATGCAAAAGATGCTGAATTTAAGTCATTCAAATACTAGCCTACGTTTGGTCTCCTTGTCAAGTTTGCAAGGTTTTTGTGCCAATTCATCTTTATTGTAATAGTCTGGCAAACTTTCAACGTGGAAATTAATGAAACTTGGGGTTTGGAGAATCTCATTAAAAGGGAAAACTAACTATTAGTCCAGTCCCAAAAAATAATATTTAAACACGATAAAATGCCATGATTTGCCCAACTTCTAAGTATAATCGATCACAATTTTACTTTGGCTTACGTTATAATTTTTCTCTTAAAATGTTATGAATGTGGCCCATGAATAACCCGAACGTTTCTGATGTCTTCTAGGGTATAAGTAATAGTTTTTCAACATTCTCAAGTTATGCATGTGGTAGTGGTATGAATCACAGGAATATGAAAATTAATAGCAAAAAGATACCTTACTAAAGTTTCTAAATGCTGGAATGGAAAACAATAGTGCCTATTTAGTAGCAACTAATTATGCAATTTAGAAAGTATTTACCTATAGTTTATAATAGCAATGTTGTATTGATATTAACTAAAATGGATCCCGCAAATATTTATTTAGCTACAGTAATATGTTGTACTTCCCAAATTAAAAGACTTTAAGAATTTAAGATTTAGTGTTGAAAAATAATCCCTTTTCTAGAATCGGTGCAAATTATACAAAGATTCATGAAGAGGCTTCCATGAAACCGAAGCATAAGTGGGAAGTTCCATTGTGCTTGGTGGGAGCCTTCTGACAATTTTTGACATTTTTATTGTCACATTTATTTCAATATTGGGTTTTGTAAAGTTTCAAGTTCGACAGCAAAGAAAATTACAATTTCCTCTCTACTCTTCTATTTTCTTAAATAAAAATCCTACATGCTTTTCTGCTTTCATAGAATCTAAGTGAGGTAAAATGCCAACAATGATTTGTATAAAAGAGGATTTGTAATATTTTACATTAATTTGTACCCATGACATGACACGCGCCATTTGTAACATTTTAAATGCAATGTTGTTTGAACTAATTAATTGTGCAGCACAATTAATCAAGGAAGAATTAAGATTGTTCAGTATAACGGCCAAGTTGACAATTTATTGCTAAAATCGAAGAGGAAGCTAATCCAAGTATTACACAATACACATATAACCGCAATTAGAACTGTATACTACTTTTTATTTCAATTTCAATTTCGACTACATGCTCTCTATATTTTCATTCAACTTATACAACTTAGGTTAATACATATGTATACATGTATTACAAACCAATTTACTGCAACTATACATTTATTAAGCAACAATAAGTCAGTGCCAAGTACATTTTGCATCGACATTTCAACCCATTTATGTTTCTAAATATTATATTGTTGCTGATATAATCAAAATATGAAAAACGAAGATTTTCAGCTATACACACTATGAACAAAATAATGAATAGTTTTGGTCACCCTTGCCATAAATCATAATTTTTTTTTCTTCAATTAAACAATATATAATATCATGTATAATATATATATGATGCATGAATGTGTTTTGAAATCTTATGAAAAACAGTAGACAATCATAATAAATTCAGTGGATGAAAATGTTCTATCACTTACATATATATTTTTATTTTCAGAAATGTATCATTTAGAATGATGTATGCTAAAATGGATAAAATTTTATATTACAATATTTCTATTCTTCTAAATATGAAACACCGAGAGAATTTTTATACTTTGATGTCCCAACCAAAGTTGTCAATCTGGTTAAGTAGGTATCTGATGTCATTTTCAGTTAGCCCAGAACTCATAAGAATAAATTTAAGAAACACGGGTGAATTTCCATCCTGAAATACTCCAATTGTCATGATTCCAGCCCGGACCAACCGTGCAGTCAATTCCAAACCGACATTATTCAACCGGTCCTTAAATTCTGGAGACTCTTCATCAAGTCCCCTAAGCACCTCGGGTAAGTAATGAAAACAAATACCAGGGAATTCAAAATCGGGTTTGTATATCCTGAACATTAAAGTTCTCTTTGATCTTTTCAACTCAGCCACCATAAAGTCTTTCAATCTGTAAGTATAATCAATGTGATCCCCCATTCCCTTACTCCCAATTGCTTTCCACAAAAACCAAAGTTTTAAAATATTTGGTCGTCTGTCCCATTGTATGCCAGATTGAGCGCCAAGATTAATTTTATTGCTATTTAAGGGATCCATCTTTATAAATGGCAGTTCATTGGCACCCAGAGCCCGTGCTACAATTCCTGACCTCTTAAATACAACAATTGAAGATTCCAGAGGTATACCGTACCATTTATGTATACTAAAGCTCAAAGAGTCGCTCCGTTCGATCCCTTGTAGTCGGTTAGTGAATTCATTTTCTGACATCATAGTGCAGCCCCCTAAGGCTCCATCAACGTGCAACCAAAGACTAAATTCTTTGCAAATGTCCGAAATCCTAATAAGGGGATCAAAAACTCCTAAGACTGTTGTAATTGAAGTACACACAACCATAAATGGGGTGCCACCATTTGAAATTGTTTCAATTATTGCCGCTCTTAACGCATCAACGTTCATTTTCCCATCTGGGTCAACATCCACATTGATACAATTATCTAACCCAATACCTTGCAGTATAGATCCTTTTGAGAAACAATAGTGCGCATTTTTTGACATGTAAAAAGTTGGTCTAAGTTTCTCTATCTTTGGTCCTTCGAGCCCATGGGTTTTTATTGCTGGAAATTTAGAATATAATGCCACATATGTGGCAACTATATTTGAAATTGAGGTACCAGGGCATAGTAAACCGTCTCCTTGGGAAGGATAACTTATTTTTTCCCGGATAACTCTAAATACTTCCTGTTCCATTAATGTGTATATTGGTGAATTCTCCTCAGTGACCATATTTGATGTCATTGTTGACGAAATCAATTCTGCTATAATCCCATATGGGCTTAAACCTCCCGAAAGTAATTGGTAAATGTAAAACGGATGCGCCTGATGTAAGCTATAGAAAACCACTTTGTCAAGAACACTGATTATTTTATCATCTGTTGTCAAAGTAGACACATCACCCAGCTCAAAATCAAACTCTTTCTTCAGAACTTCTGGTGTTCTGAAGTTAAGCGGTGAATCCGCTCTTTTTTCCTGGAAGTACAATTCATTTTTTTCAATCATTTGGAAAAGTCTTTCAAAATATGATTTATGGTTAACCTCAATTGGAGATGTTACAAAGTTCGGATAGGCCTTTGGTGGGTTTGGTGGAACTGTGGACTTCGGATTTAAAGTTTCCTGCACCGAGCTGTTTGTATTTCTTTTTAAACAGTGAATATTTACATGGTCCGACAATTTTGACTCTTGTTCCATTCCAAATTTTTCGATTGTATCCAGGATATATATGAGGTCAGCTATAGTTATTACAGAGTTGGACAATGAAACTAGGAAATACTGGGGAACATTTGGGAAGGATTGCAACCCAACATATAAGACGCCCGCCTTCAGCATCTTCTGTTGTAAATATTTGCTAATTTTTCTCATTTTCGGATTGGAATGATCATCCTTCCTTGGCAAGGACCTCAAAGATTTTGGCACGTAGTAAAATCCAATTCGGGTAGAATCAGTTTTATGTACAATTGGGTGAAAGCTCTCCCGTCTTGCAATTTCCTCAGCGAAGAATTTGCTTAGAGAGTCAACGTATTCCAGGTGTTTGGCCATTCCCAAGCGACCTTTGACCTTCCATATCAACCAGGCTTTCAAAATTTCTTCTCTGCGGCTGGTTTGAATTGTATAATCTCCATTGTCATATTTTGAATCGTAAAGCAGCGTTTTTTCGAACGCATAATGAGCGCCGAGGCCAAATGTTTCAAAAAATAGTTTGGGATGGCGAGTTATAAGAACAGTGGTGCAATTAGGAGAACCGAACATTCCTTCGAATCCGAGACAAAATGAACTGGAACTTTCGATCCCTTTTAAGTATTCATTTCTTAATTTATCTGAAAATATATACGGCCCAGCGTAGTCTCCATCGACATGAAGCCAAATATTTTCCTTTAGGCAAAGTTTCGAGATATCTCTTAGAGGATCAATTGCTCCGGTGTACATTGTCCCTATGGTAGCCACGATCATTAATGGTAGCACACCTTGGGACCTTGACCGTTGGACAGCAGTTTTCAATGCAAAAACATCTATTTGGCCATTTTTATCAACAGGAACCATTACACAGGCATCTGTGCCCAATCCACAAATAAATGAAGCTTTTCCAACTGAAGGATTTCCGTGCTCAGAGACAAAAATACACATTTGCAATGTGTTAGTGCCCGCGTAACCTTTTTCCCGAACTTGAGGATATTTATTATGAATAGCAGTTCTCATTGCCATAACATTGGCGAATCCACCTCCAGGAACAATTATTCCGTCGCCATGTCCATTTGGATACCCAACCAGTGATCGTAGTTTTCCCTTTAACTCTTCCTCCATTAGAGTAAAAACTGGAGACACCAAATACGCAACAACTGTAGTGCTCAGCGTTATAGATATAAAATCCGCTGCTAAAGCGTAGGGATCCAGTCCAGCGGAGTCTCTCCCCAAGCAAAAGGGATGTGAATGATGAGGAGAATATTCGATAATTTTTTCCAAATAAGAAAAGAGATTCGCCTGGTCCGTTCCATTCGTCCCAACATTAAAATCAATTAATCTTTTTAATTCATTTGTACTTTTGAAATTGAAGGGACTGGACTCGCGGGCAGATTTGCTGTTGAAAAATAACGCCTTTTCCAAAATAAGTGAGAACGTTTTCTTGTAGAAAGATTCATGAAGGGGCTTCCATGAAACAGAAGTGTACGTGGGAAGTTCGGTTGGGTTTGGTGGTAAACGGACCCCAGCCTTTGACATTTTAAAATATTAATGTTCTTTAAATTAGAACTCTAAGAGTTTAATGATACATATAAGACAACATGTAAGTAGCAAAAATTGAACTGTTTCACGATACCAATCTACTTTTATTTATATGATTTGCTACACGTGCCAAAAATTACACATAATAACAGTATACATAATAAATACTATAAATATACTTGTATGTTCACTATTAGAAGTCAAGGTTGTTGTCTCCATTGACCCAGCCGACCAACTTCAACTTCATGACAACATATAGGTAATTCGTCCTGGGGACTCGGTAGCCGTCCAAGGGGAATTAAATTTTGAAGTGCGCAACAGAAAATTCCCAGTTGGGTTTTATTGCTACGCGGGAAATTAGTTCGTCGCTTACGGTAGATATATTTATGTAATTTTTAGCCCGCCCGAGTGTGCGAGGCTGACTTGTGTAAATGCAATGTCTGTCCGTCCGTGCGTCCGCACGATAACTCAAGAACGCATTAACCTAGGATGCTGAAACTTGGTATGCAACATGTCCTTATGATACCTAGGTAGCCTATTGTTTTTGACCAAAATCGGTCCACTGGTTCTTGGCATATTTTATGACTTCTTAATACTTTGTCTTCATTACAAAATTGGGGTATTAAAATATCAGACACTGCTTCCACATTTGATGGTCAATATTGTTCTTAATGGAATTCCTTTGATATAGGATAGCCAAGATATAAGATATCAGACACTGCTTCCACGTTATTTTTATTTTGATAGTCGAAACAAAGGATCCTGCTTCTACTTGTACGCGAAAGAAAAAATCATACCATGAAATACATTTTGCTGTTATACATTAATTGTATGAAATATATTATGCTGTGAATTTATGAATTATTTATGAATAAATCCTAAATCGTTACTTTTAGTCAAGATGGATTTATATGGTGACTATCTTGTATATAATAATCAAAATGGGTTTCCTTGGGAATTTTCTGTATTTAATAGGCAAAAAAAGTTGCTATGGTCATTATCTTATATTTAATAGTCAAGACGGATTGCTATGGTGATTGTTTTGTATTTAAAAGGCAAGATTGATTGCTATGGTGATAATCTTGCATTTAATAGTCAAAATTGGTTGCTGTATTGATTATCTGTATTGCCATGGAAACACAAAACTAAATTTTGTGAATTTTTGCATGGAAACACTAGTCTAAACATTTCAATCTACTGTTTATAAGGATATTTATTACAATTATGCTACTCACTCGGGCGGGCTGTATATAGTTGCTTTGCAGTTTTTATCCATAATGTAATATAATAAATATATGTAGGCACTGCGGTTAACCATAGTACAAATCAATATTAAACAAGCTAAGTTAAATGCTATTGTGCACATATGCCCATTATGTATGTGAAATGATATTTGTTTGATAATATGGATAATATATCCATATTATGCATATTATGCAGTATATTCTCAAATAGCAACCTCTGCTGATCAATTGACAATTGGCGTGTTTATTTTCTGAATATGAACACGGATGTTTAGTTATATAGAGATCCAATGTAAATATAATAGTTTTCATTACATTTTCTCGTTATCCTCATATTATCATGCACAGAAAATAAATATTGCGGTAATTGCACCGCTTCTTAACCTGTATTGCTATGTAAATAAGAGCTAATGTGCCTATGCTAATCATCTTTCGAATTAGGTAATTAACGTATAGACTAATTATTGTAGAGTTCCATGCCCATCGGATACTGTAATGTAGGTATTGTTAAATTATTTTACGAATTGACAAGTTAATTGCCAACGTCATGTCACATTAAGTCATTAAACTTGAGAACTTGTTCTACTTTGTAATTATTCTTCTTTTTGGCAAATATCTATGCATGTACTGAAAATGTAAACTATTGCAATGAAATTAATTAGAATTATTTCACAGTGTGCATTTATTAATATTGCTGCAATTAAGACCGCTTATAATTTCTATATAGATAAATCTTAAAGGATGTTATTTGAGGAAGTATGGTACCTACTTACAGATATTTTTCTTATTGGCGATTGAAATACTACTTAATTCAATAATGTGTTTCTTTGGCCTTTGGACTATGTAACTTTGGAGTTTGGGTTTGTTACACAATTTAATACACGATTTAACACAAAGACAGAAAACCCATGCAGTAAATAAATAATTATATCCTAGTTACTCCTTTTCGGCCACGACCAAAAATTACGATTGTTATCACAACAGCAGCAAACGCCAAAAGAAATACGAACCATGCAACATTTCTTGGTCCATTTGATCCAGACGAACACCCGTAAATGTTAGCGAAGTAATCCGTATACTGAAAAACGATTGGCAGAATATTTAAAAGTGAATATGTATATTTATTAACTTTCATAAACGTTAATTTATGGATTAATTGGGAAATTCACCCCCTTCAACGCTAAAGCCAAGATGAGTCCCTTGGTTCCCACTTCCATTTCTCTAGGTATAGAAATCTTAAGTAGTCCATCGTGAATTCTTTCGAACTTTCCTATTGCATTTCCACTGCTTTCCAAAATGAAAGAATTTATACCAAAAGGGAAAAGCGCACTTATTCCTAATTCTTCTCGAGCTGTAAATATTTCCAGATCTCCTTCAGTTGAGGTTGACCCTGATAAATCATTAGAACAGCAACTAGGTGCATGCATGATCCCTATTGACAATCCGCCGCTAGTGATATCTGCAGATCCCTAAAAAGTGGATGAGAGTAGAATTATATGCATTCAAAGCATTATGCATATAAAGGATCCGGGTACAAGGGAAAATAGTGGACAACTTTTAGGACCCTGATTGATTTACAAGTAAAAGAGCCTACCTGTAATATACTAAATCGTGTGTAAAAGGGAAACTCATATAAGGGAACTCTTAGAACCAAAAATTTGAACGTTTTTGGAATTTCTGCCGATTAACTAATGGTATCACTTTTTCCTGCACACACGTGTACAATACATTCTTCCTATCTGAATTGAATACTATGATGTTAATCTAGCTTAACTATTACACATGAACTGACAAATCTGGCATCTTGCATAATATTTCTATTGACCAACATAAGAAACGAATGTCATTGCGTTTATGTTTTTACACTTACATTCCTTCTTCTCGACTTTCTAACTAATTAAATGTACGCCAAATATTTCAACATCTTAGCAAAAAGGATGTCCCCCGTACGCAAAATTCATCGTCATTAAAAGGGAAATTAGTTTTGCAGCAATTTTCTAGTTCAATTGATATTTAATTCAGCATTATATTTTGTCCACATTGTACTAATATCTGCATTTATTACTAAATTAATTACTATCTATTTGTAAATCGCAGCCAAAATAAGCATATCAGATATACAATCCAATATTTAGAAGGGATACGAATATAAGAGAACCCCATATAAGGGACAGCTGTTTTTCATGTTCTGGCCCAGCGAATTCCCATGTATGCGGAATTGAATGCAATACATCAGAGTATGTATTCAAAAACTCAATTTAAAATATGTATTAATACCAAACTTACATCTTCTTCCAAAAATTGAAGGACAACTTGCCTATTAAAATTCGTTACAGTGTATATCGTGCTCTTCCTTCCTCTTCTGTTCGAAAATCTTCCCTCCATATATCTAAAGCTGTGGACATTGGCTGACAGGAAATGGTTTCGACTTTCATCTAAGATTTGCAACGTCTTTGGTTCACGACAATTAAAATTTGTTCTCTGGCTGATAAAAAATTCCTTTTGGTTGGATAAACAGTCTAAAAGTCCTAAAATTGCTACTTGATTGTCACCAATGCAAGGTGGATGGGGTTTATCTCCATTGTTTAAAAAATTCCCTTGTGGTTGTTGAATCGTCGGCAGCTGTGTTTGTGGGATAACGAAACCTGGAGAAGGATTTATTATCGGTGAAGCTGGTAATCCGTTGCTAAATTCCATTTTCTGTTATAAAAATTATGTATGACCTTTTAATATAATAAGCGTAAAGTATTTGAATGACTGACTTTATTATTGCCACCACAAAAATAACTTATTTTGCCACCACAAAAATAACTTATTTTGCCACAAATTTACATTTACCATGAAAATATTAAATAACCATGAAAATGCTAATCGCATACAAAACACTTACTTTGTCATGAATTTTAGTAAAATGAAGGTGCTGCAAACAAACTTGTTTTCTGCCCTTAGCTTTTAATCAATATATTAATTATGATAGCTTTTCTTATTTAATTGTCATAACTTCCAAATCCAAATCTCAACCCAACTGGAAAATACCAACTATACACGAAGTCGAACTGTGAGTTTGTAAGTTATACATTGCTAGGTACATTCTAATGTAGCTTTGTGTTCTGCTTACCTTTGCTTTGTCATTGCGTGACTATATACCTATAAGGTTTTTGTTCTTCGTCTGTTTGTAACTTACCTACCGTGGTACGCTATAGGGTTTCGGCTACATAATTTTACAATACTGCATCTAAATTGAAAAGTACTTTAAAGCTTTGACATGTCAACAAATATTTTTATACTAACATAATTTCATTTAAAATGAGTTATAGTTTGAAATAGCGAGAAAGCGTATATTATTTAACAGGTAAATAGCTACATGTGCATAACAGACACAGAAATCATTGAATTGCAATTTTTACCGTTTTGTCTGTTTGGCTTAATTTAATGATTTTAAAGTAACAAAAATTGGGTCACCATGGCGCCTTTATAGATAAACATGCAAAATTATTTCAAAGTGTATTGTCGTAAAAGTCCTGCGTGCAGCTATCTGTCCTACCTGCCGATAATGCCATTGTCGTTTTACGTCCTTGAGAAGTAGAATATATTGCGTTCCATTTCCACGAAAAGGTATGATTTGGTAAAAGTTATAATAAACCATTATAATACGGATGTAACCAAGTGGTTGACCTAAGCCGTGTCAATAAGCTATATTACCGGTTTGGTTTATTAATGAAAATAGTTTAAATGACATTTAAGAGCCATTTAGTGCTGAATTCTCACAAAATCTCACATTGCCACTGAGATTTATATTTGGATTCTTTACGTCAAAAGATGTCCCACGATATCCCTGTTCCTATGTAAAAAATAAGTGGGCGAGACCAGAACTCCATTGGGATGTGGACGATTTTATCCAATAACACACACCAGATTACTTTTGACTTCCTCTTTCAAATTCTGAAAATATACTTGAAAAAAGTTGAACCGTTCAAAAGTTAGAGCACCCATGGACAGACAGACAGCAGCTCGTGTATTCGCATAAAGGGGTTTCTTAGCCACTTTTTACAAACGCTACAAACAGTTGCTAATATAGCGCATTGTAAATCATTATCAAAATTAACTTTTTTTGTATCTATATTTAGTGTACACGACAAATTCTTGTGTAAGAATGTCGGTTGGAAATAATTAGTGCTATTTTCTATTTCTACTAATCTCTATTTATAGATATCATTAAATACTATATTTAAGAATTTTGCATGAATAGAACTTGCTATTATTAACATTCTTAACAATTGTAATGAAATTAAAATGGAGAACATGATCTAGGGACTAGGGACAAGCCTACGCTTTGTTATTGTTTATTTATTAATGTCTACGTAACAATCTTTGCTAAATGTTTTCTATAGCGGCCTTGCTATAATTTCGGTTAGTTGATTCCCACTAACATGTGTGGTTTAATGTTACACATAAAAAGTACTCTAATTAGAAAATGATAAAGGTTTTTAGTAAACTTTAATAGCATAAGCCGTTAATTAGAATATAGTAAAACTATACACAAATATTATAACGGGTTATAGGCTTTATTGGGCTAGATTTGCCTAATATACAAATTTTTTATCGCAGTTATGCTATCTGTATTTATACCATTATTCATTATACATGTTCTGATCTTTTGGAGACTTAAAGTCTCCCCAGCTTAAATAATTTATAATGCACTCTGTACACTAAATAATACGAATGATGCAATGTGGCTAGAATGAATACATATTTGAGTTATTCCAATTTAATAAAAAAAAATATGCCAATAACGAAAATAAAATTATACCAAAAAGGTATGTCAATTAGGAGTAATTATTTTAACTTTTGAAAAAATATGGACGACCCCCAGCTGGGGTAGATGCCCTTTCGTTTGCGTAATGCACATACCAAAAGACTACAAATCCCCGAAAACCACGTCCTAGTACTAACTGTAGTATTTATTGTAAATCATTTAATATTGCTGTATTCAGTACACTATATCCCGGAAACTATGAGGAGGATTGAACTGAATTTTTTTGCTGGTAGAAAACACTAATACCCAGGGTACGTTTCCTCACTTTTTCAAAATTTTGATTTCAAAAATTTCTACACAATTTTTAAAATTTTGAAGTTTTATTATGAGTATTGACAAATGACAGTTAAAATATAATTTTATGCTCAATTACCTGATTACCTCTAAATCCACTCAACAATGCAAAACAACCTTATTAGAACGTCGGCAATAAATTTTCAAAATTTTGAAAATCAAAATTTTGGAAAAGTGAGAAAACGTACCCTGGGTATTGGTGTTCTCTACCAGCAAAAAAATTCAGTTCAATCCGCTTCATGTTATCATCTACATTCTTTGTTATTTTATATTTTTGTTGGCCTTTAATTATGCTGAATCTTAGTATTGCGATACTCGGACATGATGTACAGGATTATGCTAACATACTTTTATTTCATCACACCTAGGTTATTATGTAAGAACTTAGATATTCTATATTATAGGCATTTTTGTTGTATTTACTTACTATTTTGTTAAATATTTAATTACAAAACTATTTATTCAAGAGGCCCAATGGGCATACACTCTTTTTTTAAATGTTCTCCGAGCTTTTCAATGAAGAAATATTACAATCCCGGACGGGATAGTTGGAAATGTTCCCAGGTGGGACCGAAACCATGTGCAACGAGTGTTACGTTGATAGAAGTTATCGACCCAATACAGAACTTTATAATTGACCATTTCCCCTCGCATTTTTCGGAGACACCGGCAATTCGAATAATCACAGCAGTTCTAATGAGATTTTCTCGGTGTACACAGTGTCTCCCCTCGTCGTATGAGCATCAATATAGTTACCATTTTCTTTAATTTTGCTAGAGATTTGCTGTAAATGTCTACTCCAAGCCTAAACGAACTCAATCGAAGGAAAGTAAATGTTAATGTGAGAAGGATTATCCGTTTTATGGAACGGCATCCCCACTCTGCGTTGAAGCTATATATCATGATTGAGTATGCAATGCAACTTGTTAACGATTTGGGAAGTTTGGTAGCTGCTGGGGAAATGATTTTACGCGATACGCGACCAGGTTTTCATATTTTTTGTTCTTGTAGTGTACCATTTGTTTAAAAAATGTTATTCCAATGCTTGCTTATTTGTACTTGCTCATGCCTCTTAAAACTGTTGCTTGCACTTCTACGGAATTATTTATTCTTCCAATGCTCAATAGTGCCCATGAATATTCAGTACTTTTTTAAAGGTCGTGGCTCACATAATAAATTATTGAGAAAAAGATTACGATGCATTCGTCCATTGGAAATCGAAGTAGAAAACTTTCTCTTCTGCACGAGAAACACAAACTTAACCTCAATACAAGTTATTATACTGGATAATATACACTTTCCATGATATTGACCGAGCAGAATGAAACTAAAACTATTTTTATAGCCTTTTACGTACCGTACTTTTGCTTACGTTTCATTGGTATAAGTAGGATGTATATATTATAAATATTCTTCTATGAAATTAGCTGTTATGTGCTTTGGTTGAACTAAACCATGGTTATTTGTTAGATGATTACCTATTATTTCAGACCGGGGGCTTGATGAGACAAGGGAGTAATAGAGGAGAAATATTATTGTGAGATACTAGCGAAATATATTAATTTCTAAAAGTACATCACAGACTTTGTCCATGCATTACTGAAGAGGAAATCATTTTTCCGGAAACACTTGCATATTTATGCAAATTATGCTACGGAACATCGTAGACACGTAGACAGTAGGTGTTATTTTTTGTGGGGGTAAGTTAAGATTTTTACATATTATCCTGACGTAAAAATAGGTGTGACTAATGATACTTTAATTAGACTACTTTAAAACAAAAACATATTATATTCATTCGTAAACATTGTTCATTTCATATATTCATATAGTCATTTCACTAACTAAACTGTGCTAATCAATAGTTATTTGTACAAAAAAGTAGGAAAGGACAGTGACACTATATTTAACGATCGTTACGTTGTCTCACTTTGCTACTCTGTTTTGCTGTGTGGATGGAGCCGGACGACGGAGCGGAGCTGTCGCATTCCGTATTGTGTGCAGACTGATTTCAATAATAAAACATTATCGAACATTGAGAATGAGACGCACAGCCCAGTTAGTTAGTTTAGGATACAGGTTAGTACTACTAGAGAGGTAATAGTAGTGCTAGAGATAGAGAGTACCTTGTTTGTTAATCGATGATAAAAGCCAACGAACTACACATAGAGGCATGCAAGGAAGTAAAAGTAAACGAACTGACTAACTGCATGTTAAATGTACAGGGTTGGTCAACTTTAAGAGTACATGTATTTAGATATTATGGAGTATAAAAAAGGTGCCACAGTGCCCTAACTAGGGATTCGCGACATTTAATGCACTATTCAAAAGCCGTACTTACCTCAGTTAAATTTGATTTTTATCGAAATCGTTCGATAGTTAATGGATCAAAGGTCAGACTGAAAATTTAAAAAATTTAAAATGAATTGTGTAAAAAAAAATATTTTTTGTAATCCAAAATCCAAAATAGCAAAATTTCCTAGGATGCACAGCGGTTTTGTTCGGGAGCGCCCCCGCCCTGGTTCGGTACCGCCCGCCCACTATGGATGGTTCAGGAGCTATCGCCCGCCCGCCCTGGTTCGGCAGCGCCCTCGTCACCCTGGTTCGGCAGCGCCCGTACCGCCCGTTGTTCGGCAGCGCCCTCGTCACCCTGG
>JAQFYC010005395.1:0-14523 GCA_034694165.1 Tomocerus mixtus
CAATTGGCGAAAGAAACTTAATACAAATCAACATAGACATTTATTTGGCATGATATTGCTACTGTGCCCTTCAATATGTTTCAGCACTTTCTCCTACGAGTTAAAACATTATAGAAAATAAACAACAATTTGGTTTAATTCTTCCTGTGTTTTCTGAGTTTTTTTAAATCAATACCTATGTGCCACCACAAAATTCATAATCCTTTAACAATTATGCGAAGAAAGTTAAGAATACCTTCAAACAAAGAAAAACTTTAATCATTAATCAAATGATGAAAATATTTGAAGCGCACTGTACTTACTTAAGTAATGTAATGGTATTAAATAAAAACATCTTTGCAATAAGTAGCTAGGTACTTTCACCTATGTGTATGTACATAATGTATTTCTATCTGAAACTTTTTCCGTATTTATGCAACTAGAATTTTTCATTGTTATCCATTCGAATACAATTCCAGACCATTTATTTGTAAGTACTAGACTAGATACATGTAATATCAACATGATTTCAGTGCACTAGCAATAACAAGTACATACATTTACTTTTATGTATGTAGTATCACTTTCGATACTTTGTCTACAACTCTGCAAAGTTCACTCGACCGTTTTATTCTCTAGCCACAAAATGTCACATTGAGTTTTCTCCCTTGTGCATTGAGGTTTGACCTTACACACGAGCAGAAAGTAGAAACTCACGTAAAAGTGTATCGTATATGAAACCTCTGGACTGTAGGAATCGAATGTGAGTCCAAATGTGATATATTTGTAGTTTATTTATTTTTTTACGCTGTAAGTATTATGTATGTTGGTCGCAAGTCTCAAGTCTCAACTGAAGCATTCTTATACTCTCCAGAACAAACTTTCGACTCCAACTTGACTTAGGTCAACAACTTATCATTGTGAAATATTGAATCACAAGAGACAGTTAGAAATGTCCCGTCCTCAACTAAAATTAATGCTGTTTCTTCTTTAAGAGAATTGCTCTGTGCATCCGAGAGCAAACAGAAACTTCAACTTTTACTACTTATGTACATAAACATCAGGTGGTCAAAATTCTGGAACTAGAATACTACAGATATAATAGAAGGTACTTTATTGAATTCTATTCACGTTTGCATTAGAATACAATACAATAAGTGAATGCTATACTGTCCAGTTATTTGTAGCAATCGTATACGTGCGTAGGAGTAATAGTAACTATATTATTATTGCATAATATTACATTATGTACATATATGTACCTCTTTGTTACAACAGGATAAATTCACTGATGTGCAATACCCAATGGATTGTTAATCTATGAAATACAGAACTGGGATATCCATTTAAATATATCTGTGTGATGAAAAGCTGTACAAGATAGGGATTTATAGGAAGGCCATTCTTCATCATTAAATAATCCTTTAACAAAAATTGTCCTATTGCATAAAGATTTGTTATGTGAGGCGCCTACGGTTATGGCGAGACTATATCCTCAAGTTTTTATTGAGAATTGTTACTACTACTAAAATACCAAAAAAATCCTACTAAAGTGCACCTAATTTTCTTCCGGTTCATTCTAAAGATTTATATGTAGTGTTTTACTAATAGTGCATATATTTCCGGGATCTGCTGATCTGATTTTAAAATTTATTTATAATGATGGATTGTTCATTTTATGTAGGTAACTACTCAAATGTACCATCATTATTTGAAGATTTAGTTTGTTGATCCAGATCAAACCAGAGACAATAGAAAATATTTGCGAATGGTGGTGGTAATGGTAGCCCAAATAAATATTAAGCTATAAAATATAAATGTGTAGCCGTAGTGGTAGAGTAACAGTATTTTCAGAATTGTACAGTTGTTTAGTAGTAATAAGCGGACAATAGCGTATTGCTAGTTTGTTGTAAAATATATTGTGTTCTTACCACAATGGAAATGATAATGGGAATTCGAATGATGTGAAAGAGATACTCATTTTGATGAGTTGTCCAGCAAAGTGTGTCGTCCCTTGTTGCTCTGGCAGTCACCCAAGATCCAACGACTAGAAGTGGGCAGCCTAAAGTCAGTATTAATATACATTAGCTATAATTAATTAAATCCTCTTATCTTACTCTACAATATGTCTACATCTACTTATATCAATTCTAGGTATTATAGGTAGTACATAAACCTCTTAAGGCAATTACATAAAATAAAGACTGTTTAGGATTTAATAAAATAGTGTTTCGTGAATAAGCCTGCAAGTATGTATATTTTGCATTTGCATCTAATTATCTGGGAAAATGCGATACCATCTTTGTGGAGATGTTTAAGCAAAGCTAGGTTGGGTACCTAGAAATAATCTGAGCATATGCCCATGTGGTATGGCAAACAAGACTTATTGGCAAAGCAAATTATATTAAGTATTACACTAGCGAATGCTCTGCAGGAACGAAATTTTAATCCTGGAAATAGTACATAGAGTAAAAATACGAATTTATCCTATTAAATTACTAGATGTAGAAAAATAAATGCATATCAGCGCTTCCGTCAGCCTTTTGTGGACCTCGCATCAAAGAGTGCCAATTTTTGCCATGTTTTACTTGTATTTTTTAAAAAATAACATTTTTGAAGAAAACTACATTTGATATGAAACTGCATTAAAATATTGTAGTACACACGTTAGTAGTGTTGATGTATTTTCAATTAAATCTGGGAATATAGTTTAGTAGATGTCTGTATGTTATCGTATGTATAAGTTCTACGTATATTATTCTACGCCTAGTATTCTACGCCTAGTAAGCACGAAGGAGTGAATAATCACACCACAAAGGTACCAAGGTCTGGCGAGTGTATGTGACTGTGGCATATATTATGAAACTAAAGATATACTAAATGCATCTAACGATTCAACGATAATTTTGTTTTTCTGACTAAAGCTGCTTATTTTGAGAATATGTATAGGTAATGCGGATTTAAAATCATTAAAATTCCCAGATTTGTACTAAGATTGAGTAGCTATGCATATTATTAGGTATCTACACATTATACAATTATATACACAGTCATGCTTAATGTTTCAGGTATTTCATAGCTAAGTAGCATTAATTTTTTATGATTCTCTAATATTTTCTTCCATATAACTGATTCAGTTATTTTTGGATTAAATTAATGGCACTCACAGCAGAGAGGGATCGTTAGAATCAAATTATGCTCAACATTCTGTCCTTGAAAGCGAAAAATACTCCAGACTTGACGATTCTTGGTAAAATCTGCTGCCATGTATGAATGTAGTATGTATTTACATTAGTACCATACAGATGACTTTCTCTTGATTCCTATTAGCTACATACCGCATTACACTAGTATGAACACGTAAATTGTAGATATAGGTAGAGAACGTTTCCTATTTACATAAATGATTAGAGAAATATTTCTCTGCAGGAAAAGAAAAGAATACATGCGAATCTGCATAGATACTACATAACTAATAGTGGGAAAGGAAGTAAAAGACAATGAAATTTACGGAAGAAACCAATAAAAGTAAATGGGAATTCTATGGCTTTTATTTCAGTTCAAATGTGTCTTAACTTATTTATGTTGTACGATACTGTATTTTGTATTGCAGATTCTAGTAGCTAGTGTTAGAGAAGAAAGAAAGCAAGAGAAATAAAGGAATTGTGCACATTACCCCATCCGAGGAGGACGTAGAGCGTGATAGCTGATGAGTCTGAGAAAGGAGCCAGAAAAATCAAGTTGTGAAGGTAGAGTCCTTCCATGAGAATCCAAGTGTAATTTGCAACGATGAAATACTGCCAGAGGCTCGTCACCAATTTGCACTCCCAGTTCTAGACACACAAAAGTAAAAGAAAGGAAGAAATTCTATTTAGTTCTTCTGAGTGCTCCATTTCCCAAACCATATTTGTCACTGTCTTATTTCATACAATATTCCATTTTACTCTTCCGAGGAACATAAATTCACAAGCTAGGAGTTATGACTCTGACCTTCACACATAATAGAATGTAATGCTAAGGTAAAAGTGTAATAATAAACATTCTACTACATGTAATATTATGTACGTAAGTAAATATACGGTATATTATGATAAGGCCAAAATATATCTACATACATCCATAGCTATAAATAATATTTTAAATATTACAGTATTTTTGTAGCGTCTGTACTATTCAATAAAGTTAAATATTGAAAATTTAAGCTTTCTATTTTAATTTTGCTTCTAAAAATCCAATGCTATATTCATATTTACAATGCTTACTATTTCCGAGGCTTTTTGTCCTTTCTTATATAGAGAAGGTGTATGAAAAAGTCTGTATTCAATTATCCATGACTTTTTTGAAACTAAATTGCTTAAATATTAAAATTATTTAATTCGATACAATTAGAAATTTTTATTTACTTACGGATATTTGGTCAGCAAACGAGCCATCATCTCTCATGGATTTGGGTAAGCCGATTCCGTCAATAAAAACGGAATCCTTAAAAAGAGCCATGAACGCTCTCAACATAAAGGAAACAAATAGATGCATGTGAATAGTATTTCTGGGACATCGCAATTTCCTACAAAATAGATATCATACAGTTAATATTTGTATGAATAGAGTTATTTAATACAGATACTTCAGGTAGCTCAATAGCTTCAACATTATATTCAATTTGTATTAAATGACTTAAGTATTTAGGCGGTTCTCGCATTTGTGTATTTAATAGTACACATTTCCTGCGAAATATTTCCTACTTAAATACTTATTTACTTGAGTCAACAACACATCATGTGAGAAGACACATTATAACGTAGGTGTAGGTATAACCATAAACAATACAAAAAACCCAATCCAATACCAAATAGTAGATAAACTTAAAACGCATACACTTATACCGCCGTACAAATATAGGAGGCACAGGACACAGTTAGTTGTAGGCATTTTGTAGGAAAGTAAAAGCATTGCATAAAAAATATGTCGAATGGTAATGGTAGCTGTCCAATGGAGATTACGTGTTGGGAAAATCTGTCACAAGGGAATCGGTCACGACAACTGTGACAGATGAAATGCAGATTGTGCTCGATATTTACGTTATGCTTCTTTGCTAACTACTGTTTTGACAAGATTTATGAAGCTACGCACGGTTTGTGCAAATGTTATCCAGCCAGAAAGTTAACACATACGTATCATGTTCAATCCACCGTGTAAAAACGCTATAACAGTTGTTTTTGCCTACATACTATACATAAAATTCACTTTGTTTTTGAATCCATCCAAATACATACGTATATACCTCATCTTTATTACTAAAATTGGATACATATGTATTGTATTGTATTTTATGCAGTAGGTGTGCACTGTGCTGTGCACATATACCAGGTTTATTTATGTTTTGTTGACTCCTTTTTAAATACCATGACGTAAAGACACTTGCAAATTAGTACTAACAGTCCATTAGTATACGCAGTTGTACTAATACGCTGCAAATGTAGAGGTGTCCACAGGTATTAATTAAATCTTTATATGCATAGAAAATTAGTTTTTGTACGGACGAACGGATGTTATGTTGTATGATGTTCTACTGCGAAGCTAAAATCGTTTGTTCCGGTTCACAACCCTGTTAGTAAATAGTACGCAGTAAGTAACTACTTCTGTTTTTGTGTAGAGTAATGAAAGGGAATTGTGATTCTGAACATCAGTCACTCAACTCTTGGGATGGATGCAAAAAAGTCACAACAGCATTACAGGATTGCCAAAAAAGTGCTATTGAGAATTAGAAAGTTTGGGAATTCTTTGAAGCATTATTCGACAACGGGGAATGTATCTGTAGTTACTAATAAGTAAATTACAGTTATTAGTAATTCCAATTCAGCAGTATTTCTTTAGTTAACACGTGTAGATATGATGTTTGCAAATATTAGATGTTCTTCATAAGGGAATTCCTTGAGGTACATACTTTTAGAGTTTGTCTGCATTTACAGTTCCTGATTCCTGACTAACATCCTAAATGTGTGTTTTCCGCTCTAGTGAGAATTAGTCAATTTTTGTATTAGAAATTCTCCGAAAATTGTCTCAGGATTGCGTAGAAGATTAAATAAGCGAATAAAGATAATATAAATGTAGACACGCCAATTGACTCGCATATATAAACATTCCAGAGAAGAGAAAGCATAATTCGGAGTAGTTTGAATTGAATGTTTGGAATAGTTGACTCCTTCGAGGATACGAAGAATGTATAAAGAATTTTGAGATTCAAAGTTGAGAAGACTTACTTTATAGATACGAGGATTATGAGAGCAAGGATGAGAGTGAAGAAGGAGACGCCGTAGCCAACTTGAGATATTCGTTTGATTACCGGCAGCCAGTCCTAGAAAACAAATAAAATAAAGAATGAGCCAATAGTTTAGCTATTTACTGATGTGCGTAACCACTACCACGAGTATTCTTACTATAAATCACAAAATTGAGTTCCGGTTAGAGAACAAAGTAAAGTAAGGCAGCACTCAATTGGCAATTCAGTGAAATTGTGTGCTTTGTCTTCTTCATACTTCCATTTACTATGATTGTACTACATTGAAGTATAGAGATGACATATTTATATCCAACATACATATATATATTTATACAGTATGGCTCATTTAATCTTAAAATTCGATAGAATCTACTAAAATTTCGACAAAATTCCCAAAAAATCCTAAAATGTTTAACCATTGTATAAATTTTGGACAGTCATTCTTTCATTCTGTACTTTTATCTAAACTTTCTCTTTTTCCTTACCCAGTATCACGTACGTCAAGGTGAAAGTTGTTCCACAGCGAATCCCGCGGATTTGCTTTTGTGAAAAATGCTTTTAAATAACTTTTACTCTGTTTTCAAAAAAGTTTTGCCAAAATTTTTAGCAGAATTTTATTAATTTACATATTACAAGTGAAAAAGTTCAAAAATGTTAAAGAAACGAATGCGCTCCTAAATAATTGAGCCACACTGTATAATAGTCCTTCTACGAGTAGGTTGAGATTTTGTCCATACCTACATACATTAAAAGATGAGTCAGATTAAATAGGAGGGCATCCATCTTCTACGATTTGAGCTTACTCTGCTTTCTAATAAGTATATATATTTAGTTACGAGGTTTGAGGACTATATAATAACGGAAAGTCGAGATTGTTGATTCAGATTGCAAACACTGAAGACTGAACCACAGCTACAGGATAAGAAGAGTAAGTGAGTAAGTGCTTTCTCAATAAGACACTCAACATTACGAGCCTTTACTTTATTTCCTTTTCTTTAGATATGCACACAAACTCGCTGATTTTCAGCAAAGATAATATTAGTCTTCCTCCATCCCACTATCCCAGTCCCAGATTGAAATATCCAAGTTTAGTAAGCATAAAAATTTCGCATACATATATTCATTTGCGATTACATGCAAAAAATGTACCGGGGTCCGCAGAGATAGCTATGATTTCGTAATTTACATGTAGATCGTATTCAGTACTCAGTACTCAAAACTTTTAGGTAATTAGAAAATCCATATTATACAATTAAATTATACTATGCCGAAAAAACTCGTATTTTTGTCAAATTCTTTCTTATTTCTTTACGTATTTGAATTTCTAAGGTTTTAAAACGTTAAATTCCCATATTTACTTAAGTAATACCCAGCAGCAACTCTCGTTGCTTGTTAATGTACATTAAAAATGAAATCCTTCCTCAATATTTCAGCATAAATCCTCTGTTGTTCTACTTCTTGTCCATCTTTTATGTGCACCCGTCTTGTAATGTCACGAGCCATAAGAAATAAAATCTACAATTTGAAATAATTATGAACATAAGCATCTCTTCTACTATAATGCATCCTTGCTGTTTTTTGGTTGTGCACAAGAAAGTTTTTCAATCTCACAGAGTCTTGCTCTGCTTATCTTGTCTTAAGATATTTCTCAAAGCACCGCGTTGAAGAGGTAACCAAGTCTTTGCGTCTTTGTCGGACGGAGTCTGCTTCTAGTATATTATTAACGAATTTTTCCATCTTACTTGTGACCTGGAATGGAATACAGGAGTACTTACAGGAGGTAGGAATTTTCTCTTCTGTAAGTACTTTAGTAAGTCTTATTAAAAATTCAAAAGTTTTATCTGTCCTTCCTAAGTGAATAAATAAATGTTATCTTTTACGACTAACTTTAACTTACGCTAAGTATCTCTTATCTGACAGAACTACTGACTACTCGGTCATGGACTTATGTACTTACCATCAGACTTAGTTACAAGATGTACGAAGAAGATTCTAAAGTATTAATACAATACTAATGCAGCAAAATGTATAATGGCATTAATACAGCTAGTGCATTAACATTAATCCCTTTTCATTAATTATTTTGCGACATAACTATGGTTTTAATAAAGAATTCTCAATTCTGCGATGCGAATTGACTTATCAAAATAAAGGAAATCTATTGACAGAAAAAGTCTTTTCTGAGTTGTGTGTTGAATCTATGTGAAAAGATCATTGCCTAAGATTCTAAGATGTTTATTAATGTTAGCTCACAAAGGTAAAATTCTCCTTATTTTCTATTTTGTGCTATGGTCAATGGTGATCTTTTTCTGAGATTTGCTATTGAAAATGAGACATCAACGAGTTCTTCCTCAGTTATTAATAACCTTTAAAATATAATCCACCGTCTGTCTTTAAGAATAAGGTAACCGCCATATCCATTACAATAATGTAGTTTTCAATCTGGTGTTACGATACGTAGTCACAAAGCTACTTATACCTATATTACATGCAATATTTAGTATTGCTCAATTTTATTCACACTATGATATCTAGTTTAGATAAGAATGTATTCTTAGAATAACGGCAACCTACCTACTACAGATATAACATTATATTATTGCTAGGGATTGTCGATTTTTGTTTTTGGTGCCCCGCCCGGGTCTCACCCGCAAGGACGAAAGGTTCCCAGTTCCCGAAAAGTTAAAAACTTTTCGTTCCCAGTTCCCGAAAAACTCTTAAGATAATACTCAATCCTAACGTTTCCAGGGACCAATTAGTAGCAATAGTAATTAAGTATGTATGTGTTTTATACTAAATTCCACCCTGTCATCAAAATAACTTTATTTGCCAAACTGTCACAGTAATTTTAGGTCCTATTATAATGTCGAAGTAAAATTACACCCTTTAATGTCACTCTATGTTTTTATAGATTATTTTCATTCTCAGCTCGAAACATAAAGGGTAATTGTAATATTATGTAATATACGCATACTGCCTCATATAATGACATTATATTTTTACACTATTTACATAATAGACCCTCGTAGGCCTACAAAAATCGATGGACCGGCTAGAACCCAGTTCCCAATTCCAATGTACAAGATTTTCATTTGATGCTTTTAGCAGCTAATTAATTAATATAAGACCCTGGAACATTTTATGTTCCTAAAAATGTTACATGTTGATCAGTCACACAATAATATGTGCATAGTTGGTGCAGATCTGCAATGCATTCATTAATCATAAGTAAAATTGGATAATAAAGCTATGGGAGATCTATCGTTAATTAATCCTTACCTTAATAATGTCACTGGTATCACTGGTTGCATTAGCTTTGCAGGAGGTGTAATTTGCCCAATGGCCTTTTGTAGCTGGATTGTAATACCACGTCCCATTTTCTGTGCACAGCTTTGTGGCAAAATGCTGAAAGATAAATATTATTAAAAACAATTATAATCCATGGTAGGGCAGAATTGATTGATATTATACTTTCCTAATTAGATGAATTATATCCCAGAAGACATTTGTAACTCATTTCATTAATTTAGGTCAATTTAAACACGAAATGGACATTAGAGTTCCATAAATTATCCTTAAACGATTTGCTAGTCATCAGTTGATTACCAATTAACTTGTTTTTAATTACCATTTGAATCACAACTGGAGGTGTTCTGTTCTCTACTTACTATAGTGCTACATTGTGGAAATAGAAAATATCTCTTTTGCAAATCTTTCTTTTAGATTTAGAGTATAAGATTGGATTTCCAAATGAAAGGAGAGATTTGCATTCTACTAAAATTTGTTTGACAGGATATTGAACGGAGACTTTTAGAGGGTTGACATTGAATACAAACGTAAACTGGGGAATCGATTGGAACCCAACAGAGCGCTATACGTTTTAATTACTTTTTCAGAACCTTCATTTAGGAGTAGGTATTAATTCACCCGAAAATGAAGTGGAATTGCTACAGATACGCCGCTTTATTTCATTAGGAGGATTAAGTTAGGAAGGTTAGACAGACTTGTTTAATGGTTATATGTAGGTTTTCCAGGGAATATAGGCTTAAGTCCTATTTACTGTTAAGCAATGGATAATTGGATCATAATCCGAATGATCGATGAGATATAGAACAGTTCCAGTTTCTAGTTGCACCTTTTAGGCATTAATTAATCGGATTAAAATGATTTATCTCATTCATCATGATCTAAGCCAAGATATGTATCACAGCTTAAGTAATTTATTCTTCAATCAAAGCAAAACTAAATATAATGCTCCTTAAGTTGTAGGCTGCAAGATTTTATAAGCCGAAAGGTTGGGCTTTCTCCTGGTTAAATTTCACGCTCAGCAAACTATGTAGGCTTTAAGAAAGTTGTTTTCATCGTTAAGAATCTTTAATTAGAGTACTTAAAAGGTAATCAGCAACTGTGCAAAAATATCGTGAGTAGTAGCACAAAGGTACACCTTTCACAGACCTTCCCTTACCTAAATACTACTACCTATTGTGTTAAATAACTGCTTAAATATTTATCTAAATTATCAAGATTTGTAGGTTAATTGGTGATTGGAATGAATTAATTGAACTTGGAATGAACCATTTGGCTTTGACAGATTCATTTGCATTTCAATAAGTTGTCCTTACGGATTTTTATAAAAGGATAGATATTTCTTCTTTGCAGATATGCCAATTATAGCCAAAAGTTGTCTAGGTCCTGAAAAAAGAACTTCTGGTACTGAATAGACATTTTAATATACAATTCACCTGTTCTCGACATGACAGCCTTATCCATACAAAAACACCCAAGGCTACGACTAACTAAATATAGAATCTCGGGAGTGGAAGTTTATAACTAACCTTTACCTTATAATACACCTACCTATGTATTTCATACACATTGCCTTGCAATACAACATAATATTAAGTATAACGGAAACAATGAGTATATTAAATCTGAACTCCTGAGCATTAGAAGATGAAAAGTTAGAAGAAACTTAAAGAAATTCAACTTTTTAAGTAATGAGGTGAAAGTAGGATTATTCCCTAAAGGCAAACTACTCAGAAATGATGCAGGGAGGAAAAGCCAACTGTTGTTTTGTTGTGACTTCATCGGTTCATTTCTTTTCTCTTTTGTTCTTCCTGTGTATGCATAAGTAGTGAACAGAAAAGAAACATCTTCAGTGTTCAGGGAATACAACTGTCGAAAAAGGAAACGCAGCTCTACAATTTTTCTCTTATAAGTAGTTTAGCAATCTTTCAAAAACAGAGAAGACACAGCATGACGATTCTTTGAAACTTTTAGTTTGAACTTTATTCATCTCTTCATTTTGCTTCTTATGCAAAGTATTTTCTCTGCACAAAGATTATACTTTTCAATAAGGGGTTACTTTCCATCGCTTTCTCTTTATAAATAGAAAGGACTTCATTTCCCTACTTACTTTGTTAGGAAATGTTTATATACAATATTTTTCGAATACGTAACCTATTTTGTATTAAGCTTAATAATATAATGTACTATGTTCGTGTATGCGTGGCATACATACATACTACATACACACGTTAGTAAATTAGAGCAAACCAATGATGTTCCTTCCTTAATATTACAATACATTTAAAAAAAAATCTTAGCAAACTTTTCTATACCGTTCGTTAACATTTTAAAGAAAATTAAACGGAGTGTATTAGATAACTAGGGAAAGTTTCAAAAGACAAGTATTTGCATAGGAACTACAAATACAATAAATAGAAGTACTTAAAAATCTTGAAATACGGAAGGAAATCACATAATGCACTTTCACCAACTTTTTTATAAATTCTTGAGTCATTTCAGGCGTTGACGCAAATCTGGGAGTGATTTTACTCAAAAGTAAATTAAAATGCTCACTAGCTGCAGATCTCCTTAGGCTACACGTTTTAGATAAGTTTCATGCTTGCTTATCTCTGTATAAGATGGAATTCAACTATTTTCTAGATAATTATCAAATCCTTGTATACCAAGACGAAGGGTGTTTTGAACACTTCTTTGCATAAGTTTAATGTAATCTTGCCTGTAGGGGGTCCATTTCCAGCATACACGACATATACTCGTGCATTAAAATAAACTATCAAAGTGTTTACTGATTTGAAATTTTCATACTGTTGTGTACATTGCTAAGTACATATAAAAAGTCTAACATCGTAAGAACTACAAACACTTTTAACTACAACAGTGTAAAGGTTAATTGTAAATGTCTGAATTTAATTAGGTCGGTAGACTTTCTTTATAGAAGTCTGGAAATGAGACGGAGATGTCTAGTTGAATAAGCAGTATTCTTTTGACTCTATTTGTAGTACTTTGTGCATAAATATATACATAGTAAGTGTAAGCAAATGAAAGGACTATGTTAGAAATAGATTATAAGTACCTATATTATAGTCTCCTTTTTTCCCGTGTCCCATTTTAAGTGAAATTTAGATTCTTTGGAAATTAATTTTGAAAGAGCTGGGGAATTCAGAAGAATTCATGTTAATCTCACTAGTGGGATGTAAAGATCTCTCAGTTCCAAAAGGCTTCATTCGGGAAACACTCGCGTAACTATGTATATTGTGTTGAAAATAGAAAAGCTGTGCGAATAAAAATAAAAAGTATAGCCAGTCGTTGGATTGAAATTGCATTGATTTTGGGATTCTTATACCTTCCTTGTCTCTTTTTATTACAGGTGAAAATAAATCTGGCATTACTTGAAGTGTCTAAGCCTTAAAGCGTCAAAATATATGAAAACATTCTATTTCAATACCTATATTTATTTGAATAGTAAATTAATTACCAAACTTACGAAACTCATTCTTATTCAGTATAAATCTCATTATATAGGTAAAATAGGTACACAATAATTCCCAAAAGAGCTTCAATTTTTATATTTCGACCAATGTATTATTTATTATTTAGCAAAAACAAAAGGACAAAAAGAAATTAGTAGCTGGAGTAATCTTTTGAAATCGCTATTTCTTTTAAAAAATCTGTTTATATTAATTTTAGTTCTTTTTAGGTAGTATTCCTGAAATTCCTTAGTACTAGCTACCACTAACACGTAAGTATACCTTTGTATCAACATGACCTAGTAAGTACGAATAGTATTATAGTGTATAAATACATTAGTCTGTTTACATTAGGTCTATTGGTTTCAATGGTGTGAGATTGTGTACCTAACAACCTTCGGAGCGTGAATTAAATTGGATATTTTCGCACTAACTTTTCTCCTTTTGAAGCCTGGACTGGACTCAATGGAATGATACCTAGCAATACAGTTTCGCACAAAAGGTAGCCATAGAATAGCGTATAGTGTGCAAAGTAAACTGAAAACATTATTAAATGAAGTCGTATACGTAGTAGCTTTTGATTCCCTTCAGGTCACATCATCTTCAGTTCCCTTATTAAACAGAATATACATACTTACAGTACACTTACATTACACTGCATAGGTTTACCTTCTACAGTATAACTAAAATTTTAGCTTATTCCCAAAATCCCTACAGGACAGGACAAGAGAGCAGATTTAATTCTCCGTAATCCGGCAGACGACCAGAAAATAATTGGATATAGTACCTATGCTACAGATAAATGCATCTCTGAACACTAGAAAACTGTAAACAGCTAAATTCTCACGTTCACTGCCCGAGAGTGTTCACTTGAATGCCCCAGGAACACGCTTTCACGCTCAACTTAATTTGTCCAGGAGATAACAACCTGTTATCTGTATTTGTATAGCCTTCATGTTTGCTATTATTAAAATAAATAGAATTGAATTCCTCTTTTTACATAACTACTTCCATGTAGTAGTAGCTGGCTATAAATTTTTAAGACGCAAAACACTATTCAAGATCTTTATCTAACATGTTATGGTCGTTTCCTTTTCTGCTACAGTTTTACTATTGGTAAGTATGGCGAGACAGACGAGAGCACACAAAAAAGAAGATAAGGTGAAAAGCACACTTGCCCTTAGTAATTGCTTGCAAAAGGTTAGTTCACTGACTTTATTATTTTTGATGTACCCGTACTATATACACTACATTTCATATGTACGAAAACACACTGATAAAAGAATCAATAAAGTTGTAACTCAAAATGAAAGTACTGTAAGAAAAATTAACCACTCTTGCATTTTGGGATCTTTTTGTCCCCACAAACGGTTAAAAATGATTCACATGATAATATCATGGGAATACAAGCTTTGATTGATTGATTGATTATGTTTTATTCAAGTGCCATCAAATTCGTTACATTCTTCTGTATTGTTTTGCAGCAAG
>JAQFYC010005396.1:0-14523 GCA_034694165.1 Tomocerus mixtus
TATTACCATTAAATGTATACAGATAATGAAATGAGGTAATGTAAGTATGCAAGTGAAGTGTAAAGTGAAAATAAAGTGTGAGGACAAATGAAGTGAGAATTTGGGTGATAGAGATTATGGTTAACTTTTTAAAACAGTCAATAATCAATCACTAAATCCCAGCAAACAACGTAATAGCTAATTATACCTAGTGTAAGCTATAAATAAATATTAAGCCATTTATAAAACCATATTAAGTTTGAGTTCATATTTCAATAGTAACCTATTATAAGTACCTATACTACTTACGTATGCCAGTTTATTGCATGTCGCATGTTTGTATTTTATCGAAAAGTTTTGTTATATGGATGATTGTGTATCGATAGTTAGGTTTACAGGAAACAAATGTAATTGTAAGACTCAAAAAGTAATTAAAGATCGTACCATTCATCTCGATTGTGCTGATATTCATTTGTGCCATTCATGTTTTGGGCTATAGCATCACTCAACCTAATGCAGCTTACGAATAACAAATATTTATTTCCCAATAATATATTAATGTAAGGCTATAAGATAACAATATCCTTTAAAAAAGTTCTTGACTTGCATAGGTAAAATAGCAACCTTGCTTTTACTTATATTTTATGCACCGATATTATTATTGCTAGTTATTTAAATTGGCCATATTGAAATCCCTTTAAAAATGTTGCCCATTGTGTACAGAGTTGAGAATAGAGATAGTATGTATTTCAAAAGTATATGCAAAGCTTCCAAAATAGGTCGGAGGGTAGTTGGTAATGTTTATTTTTTGCTAGGTACTTGTGGGAAATTTTTTCATGATTAAATTATGCCATTATATGTTAGGGTCGCTAATTTATTAGCACTAAATTTGCAATGGAGTAGGAAATGGGTGTGAGTTAACTGGCTAGACAAGTGGATGAAAATGAAGCTAGGCTGTAAATGCTGTAATTATTATTATTTTTAACTATCATCTGACTGGGAGTGTCGCATAATAATCTAAACGGGTAAAGATGACAATGGTTGGGGAAACAACACCTGGAATTTATTAACATCTCAATAAGAATACTTTGCTCTAACTGCATTACTACAGTAGGTAACAGCAAATATTTTTCTAAAAGTATAAAATTAAAAATAATTACGCATAAATAAAATAGAAAATTGGGTTATTGTAGTTCTGCTGGTGTTATTTTAATTTTCTTTTTCGTTTAGCATATTATTTATTTTGTGCTATACATTACATCTCTGATTTTAAGTAAAAACATGTCATACCGGAAAAATTAGTTGCATATAAAGACCAGGATCAATTTGCAACACAACAATTAAAGTATACCCAAAAGTCTACTGAAATGCCTCCTACTGGTACTAATTTGCCAATTGTATCGGAGTACTGATTTGACCTTTGACCATTCTTCATCATGAGGAAAGACAATCTCTCTAGTCTGGTATCTACAACCTGCAGCTAATAAAATTATCTAAAATACATGGGTAAATTAAATGGGTAAGAGCTATTTAAGGACGAATTCGAATGTATTTGTTTAACTTACAGCTCAGCCTAACTAAAGGACGCTCGAAGCTATTGAAGACAATGATTCTGGTAATACTGTATCCAATGCAATGTGAGATTAGCAAAGGCAGCGCGCTGAAGCTCAAAATTGCCAACGAAGTGGAATTTGACTGTGTAAATGTAATTTAAGTCAGATCATTTGTTTACGTTCTGCTATTTGCAGCTTGAGATTGTTCAGTTTTTGCGATAATATAATTAGGCCAATTTTTTTAGTTTGTAATTCCATAATACTCTCGTATGAATGTGAGCTGATCTTCAGGTTTGGTTAAAATATTGATTTTTACTGTCAAGGCAGGATTTTAGCAAGTTTTTCCTCGTTGGTTGTCTTGTTCCGAAAGTAGTTTTACTAATTACCTGTTTTTGGACGTAAGTTGTCATTTTTTATTTCTAATATATACAACATATATTTGAATTACTTACATGTATTTAATATTTCGAAATAATTACTCAGAAGTCAAAAGGTGAAAGGAAAGGAGGGAGTTTAAAAGCTGAGCTTTAAACCAAGCCGGTTTGCAAAAATTTAATGGACTTTCTTAATAACTATTGCTGTAATTGCCTTACAGGAATCTGATCAATCTTTGTGAATTGGAATTACAATTGGATATCTTTGTACCAAATTCTTCAAAAAATTAAGCCACTTAAACTCGGAAGATTGAAGATAAGCTTTTGTAAAAGATGATTTCGTTTCGTCGCCCGAAGAAGCCGAATAGGCCAACTCGCGTAATAACTATGGATCCAGATGCCGAAGAAGAAGATATGGACGATTTACCGCAATCTCTGGCTAGCACCGAAAATAATAGCAATGGTAACAATCACGCCCCGGAAAAGCCCAAAAGCTCGGTGAAGCATATTAAAGAAGAAAAGAAACTAGATTTTGATACATCCAGCAAGAAACCGCCAACTTTACTTAGTTTTGATGACGAATTAGAAGGAGACGAAGGAGAAGTTTTTAAAATTAAAAAATCGTCAGTTTCTCGCCGATTAATGAAACAAAGGGATAGGGAAAAGAAAGAAGCCAAACATGGACCCAAGTATGAAAAAGATGGGGATAGAGGAAATCAAAATTTGCCTTTTTCTAAAGACAGCAAAATCAAAATTGAGAACTATGTGCCTGAGATTCAAATTAAACCAGGCTACACAGGGTTAAATACGGGTCCTAAACAAAGTGAGGGTGGTAAAGTAGGCAAAATTTTAAATGGACGAGAGGCTGAGGCTGTACACATGGAATCTGAGGACGAAGAAGATGATGAAAATGAGTCAGAGACGAATCCAAAGTTTCGAAGGCCAACAGGAAATGCAATTCAAGAAGCAGTGAGGCGTGTTCTTGAAAGAGGCCAAATTCCTGATGCTAATCTAATTCACGAAGCTAGAAAAAGAAAACAGATGGCAAGGGAAATGGGAGGAACCACTGCTCCAGAATTTGTACCTGTCGATAATGTAAATAGGTAAGGAATTGCAGATTGATCTGCTAACAACTAGACATATATTTTTATTTGGGCAATCTATAATAATTAAGTACCTTTGCAAAAATTCTTAAATAGTAAAATGAGTAATGACTATGATATGATTTTAATTTGCAGATACCGTAAAGAACAATCTAGGCTAGTAAGAGAAGATGATAATGATAATAGTGGGGATGAGGAAAGATTAGAACTTTCTTTGGCTACGAATGCGGCTAAAATTGATCGTGATAAACGAAGAGAAGCTTTTAACGCCGCGCTAGATGAAGGTAACAATTTTTGCTACAGTATTTACCAATAAAGTACATACATAATTTTAGGAAATTGCGTCAGGAAAGGTTGCGTTAAATCTGAAACAAATAAATTTAAAAAATTTCTGTTTATCAATTTTAGAGAGAGATCGTTCTTCCGAAGATTCAGACCCCGAAATAGGAGAGTGGGAAAGACAGCAACTAAGAAAGGGTGTTTCCCAAGCTCAGGTGTGTTTATAATATCTTTTATTAATTCCAAAATTGCTAGAAATTAGCTTTACCTATCTTTATATTAATATTTTTCTTTCTAAATTCAATCGTATCATACCTATACAATAAAATATATTTTCATAAACAAACAACTAACATATACCTATACGATTCCTATGTTAGTTTGTATTTTGTATGTTACCTTGTTATGTGTATTATGTTTTATTAAAAATGTTAGAATAGAAGTAATCATGATTTCTTGTTTTAGGAGTTTTACAAAACCAATTGCCCAATTGGTTTCTTTTTAAAAAATATGACAATACATAATATATTGAAATAACATTATTAGTATCACCATACTAATTATTTGGTCTTGCTTTATGAATTTGCTAAAAAATATTGTGTACAACTGCTTGCAGATTTATAATGTAGCAAAAGAAGCATATCAGCAAGGCTTCCTGGAACAACCACCTAATCACATTTTGTCACAACAACCAACGTCCAGTTATTCGGTCTTTCCCTTCGCAAATAGTACTTCAGAACAAGTGCCTTCTACGTCATCTTCTATGGCGATGTCTACGGCGGTGAGCGAGAAGCAAAAGGAGATCAGTATTCAAGATATAATTAGTGGAAATAAGAAACTCACACCTGAAATGATAATGAAACAGCTGGCTGATAGGTAATCATTTACTAAAATCATTCTCTAAATCGCTTCTTACAAAGTTTATACTATACTATTATCATTTATCGTTATTGTGTTGTATCGTATCCAATTTAAATTTCTACAACTTATCATGATGTAGAATACAGTGCCACAACAAGCCACAATTCCTGTTTCCTAAATTAGAAATAGTTTACTCGTAAAGAGCATGATTTACTTCATGGACGTCCTTGAGCATCTATGTCCTTTTTCATTTGCTTGGTTCTTCCTCATATTTCCTAATCAAGTGATGTCAGTTGTAAATATTATTACCAACATGTATTATTATACAAAGTATTTTTAGTAAGAAAATACTAACAAAATTCCCATTTAGATTATAAACATTCAAATATTTAGCATAATGGGTGGAAGGATGCAAGGATATTAAAATTCTGCTATACTTAGTACATGCATACTATACTACAGACTATCTAAATTCCTTGGAAGGATGGCTATTTATAAGCTATAAATAAATTGTAATCGTAACCATTGCACCATGATGTGAAAATATTTATTTTGGTATGTTAATTAAGAACTGTTTAAAAATCCAATACTAAATAACATGTTTAAATTCAGATTAGAAAAGTTGAAGATTTCTCGTGAGCGGAATGTTGGAGCCCTGGATCGTCTGCGGTCTGACATGATTATCGTTGAACAAGAATTAAAAGAGGCGAAGGCTGCGAAACCGGCACTCAGCTCGAGATTCGAGTTGTATCAAAACCTGCGAGGGTATGTCACTGACTTGGTAGACTGTCTGCGTTGTAAGGTACATGAGATGGCCAATAGCGTCATCATCCTCAATCCACAAAAAACTCTAGTAATCACATGAATTTGAATGGAAGTTAGACTTTCATTTAAACTGTAGCTTTCTCCAGGTTCTTGTTGTCTTTTCTAAGATTTCGAGAATTCCTGTATTTTCTCCCGTAAATTGTAAACTGTTTATCCGCCTTTTTTCATGTTGTCCTTCCTGTTAGACAAGTTGACCGTCTGCATATGTTGATTACACCGCTTCCACTCTTCTGTACTTCAACATTAGATTTTAAGAGAAACAGCAAATACTCATTGAAACTGTTTTGATTTACAGGTTCCCATTATTGATGCTCTAGAAAACAGAATGATCGATGTAATGGAGACGAGGCAAAATCGCTTGGCTGAGCGTAGACGGCAAGATGTCAGAGATCAGCTGGAAGAGGTCAATAATACTATTCAGATTCTTAGCGGGACGCCTGTCACGGTTCCTCCTCCTTCTGTTGGGGAAGTAAAGTCAAGAAGAGCAGCTGAAAGGGAAGGGAGGCGAACTAGAAGAAGACGGACTAGGGAACTTAAAAACATACGAGGTCATAAAGAGGGCCTGAGTTCTGACGACGAGGAAATCGAAATGGAAGCCAATGCGTACAAATCCCAGAAAGGTTTGTCGATATATTGCCCAAGTTTTTATGTATTCTGTAGTATGCGCTTATACTAATTGTGTGGATTCTTATTTTGCAGAAACTATTATTAAAGACTCTTCTCTAGTATTTGAAGATGTGAATGAAGACTTTGCCTCCGTTGCCGGAGTCCTAGAAAGGTTCGAAGATTGGAGAGATGGTGATTTTGAGTCCTATAAAGAATCCTACGCTTATATGTGTGTTCCTAAATGTTTGGCACCATTTATTCGCTTAAACGTGCTAACTTGGGATCCTTTATTGGTAAATATGCAAAACTTAATATTTTTATTTACTGCAGAGTACAGATGGTTAACTATTTACATAGTTGGGTAACTTCTGTCGTAAGTCGTAAGGTTTTGTGCATTGTCGTCGCTCGTACTTAAACTAAATGTGTGAATGATACGTATTTGTAGGATGGATTCGAGATGATGAAATTCCCGTGGATAAAGTCGCTAAGTTGTTTTGGAGCAGTCAGAAGTCAAGCAGCTGGGAAACTGGCAACCGACCCAGATCTTCGATTAATTCCTTCCGTAGCTGAAAAAGTTTTGGTGCCGTGGATCATTCGTAAGGAATAGTTTTAGTTTGGCTATAATCTCTTATGACTATGACTATGACAGGAGCGAAATGCGAAAAATACACTTGAATAATTTCTCTATTGCATGGCAGGTGTTGTGAAAGCAAAATGGGACCCAACGTCAGCAAGCCAAACGAGAAAGTTGGTTAATGTGACGAAGCAGTTGATCACGGAATGGTACGTGGGGCCTAACAGTAAACCAATGCACACGCTAATGACTACCGTTTTGTCAAAATTCCAAGAAGCTGTCGAGCTGGATGTTTATATGCCTCTGTTTCCTGCAAAGTATGGTTTTCTTCTTTTACTTAACTGTCTTCCATCTCCACTCCACATTTATATATTTCACTCCATCCAGTCGAGATGCTTTATTGCATTAATTTTTTATTTTTTGTTATGCTTTGTCTACAGTGTGCTGAGTAATAAATGCTCACCCGCAAGTGTATTTGCATCGCGGCAATATTGGTCGAGTGTTAAATTGCTGGGGAATATGTCTGCTTGGCAAGGAATCCTCAGTGACAAATTATTACAAGTTTTAGCACTTGACGCTCTTCTTACCAGATACATTCAACTCGGAATCCGAACTGCACCAGATTTAGGAGACAGCGCTGAAAGATGTGCAGGAGTGAGTATATTATTTTTCACTAGTCTTTCTCTCTATTATGATTTACCCTTTATTATCTATCTTTCATTCAATTAATATTTTAATTGACCTTTCCAGGTTATTAATGTCTTACCCACTGCCTGGTTATCGAGAGATGGCGAAAGTGAAGTTCCTAATGGATTACAACAATTAAGTCGCTGTCTTGTAGCCATTGTACAAAACGCCGATTGTACAGTAACAGTAAATAGGTAAATTCTTCTAAACATGTCCATAATCACAATATTATCATATTTACCTCAACATTTCAGAAAATATTAATTTCAATTTATTTATTGTTCCCTAATAGGGTTGCCATACCTGACATTGTAAGTTTACTCAAGAAATTCGGCTGTACTCAAGAGGCTCACATGATAATGAAGAAGTACTCGTAGTTTTAATAGAATATATATCAATTATCTGTCAAACATGTTACATTACATACCTAACAAACGACTATACTAGCTTAGGCTAAGTAAGTGGTTTGGTTTGTGTTAACAATTTTCCATATCTCTTTTAATGTATTTTAATTTTAGACGAGGCTGAGGTTATTAGGTTTATTAATTGGGTTGCTTACATAATTAACAATGTTAAACTGCCTACGGTACCTAAATATGTAAAAAATGTGAATCGAGTTGGCAGTCAAGTCAGGATCATCCCATGAAATATGACATACGAGGATGTTGCAATTATGAACTAATGTTGACACAGACGAAGAACATGCTGAGATCACATTACTCCACATCACATAACAAATAACATCAGGATATTACATTATGATATTTTACACGCCCAACCCAACCCAACGTATTTAATTAGTAGAAGTAGTAAAAGTTCAGTTGAGAACAGAATGCCTCGATTGGATGAATATATTGTGTACTATCTATTCTGCACGTTATGTAAATGTGTGTTATGATTAGCTATGCCAATGTAACTAGAAGGGCAACGGCAACACACTACATCACTCGGTAAAATGACTTGTAATATGAACTTTTATATATGCTAAGCTAATAAAGCAGGTACATCAGTGCTCTCGTGTTATTTTATACATAAGAACTGGAAGTGCTTTTACCAGACCAAACCATACAAGGGGTTCCCTTGATAGTTACTTACGTTACGTTAGCTTGGTTTGGTTGCTCAACTGAAACTAGTGTAGTAAAATAGTAGTTCTAGTTACTGTTTGTTTTTCTCTGTGAATATACCTACATACACAGAAGGATCTAAAGTAAATGTAATAATAATGATGCTGCATCCTCATTATAAATCATAGCTTTCACTCTCATTCTCTCCGTCATCCCTTAGTTAGTGCTAACGTAAGTTTAGTAAATAGCTGTGTGTAATTTGTAGTGTATTTAGTATAGTATGTAGCAAAGTCTAATCTAATATTCATGTTAAGTAGTTTTGAGTGAAGAGGCTTTCCACTAATAGGAGAGAACCTGGCCTGGGAAGAGTAAAACATCATGTCCTCGATTTAGAGGGTAGCCTTCCTTTCTCCAGTTCAGTTATGTAGGTACGTACGTACCTATTTAGTTACATACTTAATGTTCCTGCTTTAATACTTCTCTACTTAGCTAGCAAATTTAAGCACACACACTAAAATCTACACTTACAGAATGTTTTCCTATTTGCCAAGTGGCCTGCTATGGAAAGTCTGGTCATAATACCTAATACATGTAATATCTCTGCAAATCTCTCCTATCTTTAGTTTAGTTTGGCATTCACATCTACCTACCGTATACTACTGTATGTTAGATATTCCTCTATAGTATATTCTAGTACTCTCTTCCCCAACTATCGATTGGGAACGTCATGATGGAGGAGATATGAAAGTTGGTGATCCAGGTTGGCTTGGCGCCGGCGAAAGGAGTTGGTGAGTAGAAGTGGAGTTCAGCTGAGCTGAGCGAAGCAAGGCAAAGCAAGTGAGGAAAAAAGTTGTGTTGAAAGATACTGAAAATAGTGGAAATAATTGGAGATGGTTGCTGAGATAAGGGAATTCCACCACACACAGACAGACATACACACACTACCTATACGTATGTATCCTAAAGAAAGTTTAGATAGTAGAAAGAATATGTAACGTGACATAGCATAGCAATTTTAGCAATATCTCCGACATTCTTATATCTTACTGCCCTTTCCTGTAGCAACGATACGAATTTCATGCAGTTGTCCTGGTCCTGTCTTGTCCTGTCCTCCTCTTTTCTACTACTGTAGTTTAACTCTAGTATATTGTATACTTATATTATACTAAGGTACTTATTATAAAAATACTTGTAATACTTTTTCCATATACTTAAATATACTTCAATAGTTTAACTACTTCAATAGTAGTAGAATGAATGAACCGTTTTCTTAATGTTGCCCTGCATGTATCAGTACATACGTACAGAGTACATATATTTGCACACCACTACGAAGTACCACTACCACTACCGTAAAAAATCTCTAGACAAAAAACAGTTGGAAATATCAGATTTATCGTTTGACAGGCCAGGCCACGCCAGAGTAGCTGAACTGAACTGAACTGAAGTGAAGGAAGAACGAAAGGAAATAAGAAGACGGAAATATTGCGTTGAAATGTTGAGATTGCGCTAACAATAAGATCGTGTCATCTCGTCATCATCATGAGCTCAGATTTAATATGAGATTCTCGTGCAAGAGATATGACAACTATTTCATGAAACAAGGAGACTGGGGAATATTCTCTTCTGTCTAGAGGAAACCAAATGAAAAGAGAAACGTAAGGCAAAGGAAGGAAGGAAAGGGCAGCTTCATCTTGTGCAGATGCTGCGACTCCATGCAAGCAATGCAATATCTCTGTATGTACATATACTACAGATATGTAGTAATATTATCTATCTATAATCGTTATACTAATAGCAATAGTTATATCATCGCTAAAACACTAACAACAATACAATGCTACTATTTACTTACTTATGCTCTAAGAAAAAGAAAAAGAATCTGGTCCCGTTTCCAACTCCAACTCCAACAAGCAACACAAACTCTCAGCCCTGTTTTAGTTTTAGTTTTAGCAACCATATTCTTTATAATGGAGAGCACAACACAAGTATCATTGCTTTCCTTACTGCACGTACCATAGTAGTAGTAATTCTTTGAAACGTTTCATCTTCTATTTTCCTCTAGGTACTAACTTGTACTCCACTTCTCTGCAATACATACATAGTAGGATGTAGTGAAAGCTTGGCTTGGTTTGACTTGACTTACATTGCAGTCTTGCCAGGCTTTCCACACTTTATCGTTCTTTTCTCTCAGAAAATATAAAGATCTTATGTAAGTTACTGTATATAAAGTTTAAAGCTTCTTTTTAACTAACCCTTTCACTTTCTTTGTTTATTTTTGACATATAGAGCATATATATATAGAAATACTGTAACATTATTTATGTATAACAAAATTAAATGAAATTTCATATGAAAATGAAAATTATTAGCCCTTCCCGAAATCAAAGGGATGTCTTTGTAAAGGAATATGGACGTGTATGTAAGTTAACGCTTATTGTCTGCGAAGTGAGTAGGTAAACTAACTAAGAGCCTTTCACAATTACTTTCTCTACACATCTATTGACTTTCTAAAGGAGAAAGGAAAAGAAAGCAGTGCTGTGAACAAAACTGCTTTCACCAACCTTCTTCTTTCTACTTTCTACTTTCTACGCAAATCTATTCATGTATACGCTCCATACATACATTACATTACTATATAACTTCACAGTATAAAAGTATCTACTACGATCTACATAATAAAATGCGAATGTATGCAAAAAAGAAAAAGTTTCATAAAAAATATTCCAAACCAAACCAAAGCATGCAAATCCAGGCACAATAAAATCATCTGTATTGCTTTTACATATGTAAAATGTGCAGTACACTCCCTAGCTCACATAAAACCCAACATAACATTAAGAAATGTTATATTCCTTACATATTCTTCACTACATACTATTCATATCACATATTTACATACGTACTAACGTACTTTACATATGTGTGGCAGTGGTAGTAAATTTTACAGCTTTGATATTCAGTTCAGGGGTAGAATAGTTAATGCAAATGGAGTAAGACAAGACAAAAGACAAGTATGTACTAAAACTAATACATAATACAATGGGAATGGGATTGGTACGGAACTACCTTTAATAATAAAATATACTTGAGCTCAACATAATAGCATCCTTCGTACATACGTACTTCTAACTAATAGTACAGTACACCGACTGAAATAAGGTAATAAAATATATATTGTAGTGGCTTGGCTTGGAAAGGACGTATCTTAAAATGTAGTATGATGTGTGATATTTAACCTACATAGCATAACCTATCTGTATTTATACTATATTTATGAGAGTTGCCAAGTAATTTCCTATATACATAAGTGCACACTAGTCTGCATATGCATATAAGTACACTTATGTTAGGTAAAGTACCTTTTGTATATACCTAAGTGTGTATTTCCTTTCTATTTAGTTTCTAGTGTCTTTTTCCTTCCTATTTATATTATATTATATTATATACCCATACCCATACCAAACCACTACAGTTTACAGTCTTTACAGCACTATGGTAAACTAAACTAAAGCAGTCATCTCCTTCTCGAGGAGAAAGCGAATGCTCAAGAAATGTGAAGGAGAGACTAGAACCTAGCGCACATAAGGGAAAGAGAAGACTTCAATGTTCAACTTAAGAGAAAGCAAATGTAAAAGGAAAATGCTATCAACGAAGGCTAAAAGCGCAAGAATTCTCATTTCCCCATCATAGAACGCAGTAGAAGAGAATAGCAGACAGAAGAATAGAAACGAGAGGAGAACTGCGCCTGAGTTGAGTTGGTTGCGTTAAGTTGAGCTTACGACTTGGTTGCCTTGCATGGATGGCTCCTTCCCTTATTACATACAGTCAGTGTCAGTACACTACTACTTACGTTTACGTACGTATAAATACAATATACTTACCTATTTTACTTTACTTTACGGAGAAAGCACAAACTTATAGGGTATTAGAGAATACAGAATCCTTTCCCAACTTTCCCTACCATGGTACTATCTATGGTACTGTACTATGTAATATGTATTACAAGTACACAGGATAGAGACTACTAATAATATAATGCATATGTATATGTATATGCATTTGTATATCATATAGAAAGTTTATATACATATACACATACGTAAATATATTATATAATCTCTTTGCTTTTTACTTTTACTACGTATGTGCATCTTCTTCCTGTCCAACTCTCACTTTACTTTCTAGTTTCGTTTTTCCTTGTGAATGTGAATCTTGGCTTGGACTATAATTCGTTTTTAACACGACAGTGCGGCTTTTCCCACAGTTCCTGTCCTGTCTTAGGGAATATACTGACTGTCGACTATTCTTTCCCTCCTTGGCTTGGCTTGGCTTTGGCTTCCTTTACTTTATACTTTATTATACAAAGTCTATCTACCATCCTTTCAGCTAAACTAAACTCATCTTTGCTTACCAAACCATAGGAACCATAAGATACTATCATCCTTAATGCTAGCTACTAGCTACTGAGGAAAAGAAAACACAGCTCTCGTGTACTTTTTATACTTATGGAAATGGCATTATACACTTTATATGCATATGTACATACAAAAACATTGGGTAAAAGTTTCTCTGTATTATAGTATAAGAAATATTATATTGTACATACCTTAACTTAAGGTAGTAACATAATAAATGGTAGAGGTAAAAATTCTTTGATAAGCTTCTCACACAGCTTAACATTACAATAGGCCTAGTACATAGAACATCACATCCTATCGCAAAGTATACAGAAGTTCAGTGCTAAAAGCTTTAGCTTCTTATATATATATGTAATATGTACTGTAGCATACATACATACATACATAGCAACCCTAAGATCCTACTTAAACTAACTCCTAACGTAACCTTAACTCTTTCAAACTAAATTCTAAGCATTCAAGGTTCTCCGTCTAAATCTTGCGAGGGGAAAGTTGGTGTTATGTTATGTTAGTGTGTAGACTATTACAGAGCTCTAGCTTTATTTTATATGAGTGTACTCTGTACAGTATGTATGTCCTTTCATAAGCTTTGCTAGCATTAGTAAGTACATTGGATCATCAGGCCAGGCCAGCCGAGCTAGTAAAGGAAACTAGACCTGAGCAGGCCTGAACTGAACTGAAGAGTGGAGTGGATAGCTACGCAAAGCAACGAAAACCAACAGTCAGCAAGAGACCTTAGCAAACCATCCTACACATCAAACAAGACTCCAGGTTCGGCAAACTTATCAACTTATCTCGACTACAATACAAAATACAATACTACACTCCACTATACTATACTTCACTTGACATCTCCTCCTCGTTCCTCTGTACTGTACATACAACAATAATATTCGCAAAATATATCTGTACACACACATTACAGAGTTACAGAGATATACAATAAAGGCTTCTACATACATTAGTATCTCCATACATAAACTTTCGGTAGAGATAGAGATAGCCACTACAACTACAACAATATAATATAAATCTACTTCTACTTCTACCCACACATACACAATAGAACATAGATTCCAAGTTTTTACTTCACTTCACCTCAGTTCACTTCAGTCAACTGACTTGCATTCAATTGCATTTTGCACCACGACAAGTAATCCAAAACCAAAACCATCACATTACATACACACACCGTGAAGTAAACTAAAGTAAAGTAAACTCATCTCTACATAAAGCAAAACAAAGCAGAGAAAACTTAAACTAAACAAACCTGGTTTGGTTTGGTTTGGTTTGACATCTTACTTACTTAACAAGTCTTAACAACCAAATACTACAGATAATACATTAACAAGTACAAATAGATAATAAAGAAATACATTACTTGTGTTTCTAGAAACGAATTTGCATTTTCTCCAGCCTTGTTCCATTAGCAATAACAATAATAATAAAAGCAGGAGCAATGTAAATGCAATTATATTTAAGTAGATTGAATTTCATTATTCAATCTTACCATTTGTCAATTATAGTGATCCTTTATTCAAACAGTTTGATTGCATTTTACTATTTAACTTGCCTAATTGAATATCGGATTCCTTTTTCCCAAAGCAATTGTCCTATATAGTTTTCTGTGAGTGTGAGCTGATTTGTATTTATGTGCGTATAGTAATAGTATGTTGTGTAAACACACGAGTACATAATTTACTTACTTACGTTTCAGTTTCAGTAGAGCATATAAATTAGGGACGTATTTAGTTTACTTCAGGGCAAAAGCTAAGGGAATTTGTGGAAATATGATGTAACTGCAAATAATTTTATATCCTTTACATGCATTAGTATTGTATATACATAAATGCATGGAATTCTTGTTTTAATTTCAATATACTATATACTATTAGATATACAGAATACAGAGTGATTTCTGGAATTTATTGACATTTGCTTACACCTGGTTAACAACTCACTTTGATTCTGATTCTTGTTGGTGGGGTTTGTTAACTCTTCTACATTAACATTCTAAGAATTCAATTCAATCTTCAAACCAAGCCAAGTTAATTAAAATCTGCTTTGTTTTGTGGACATGGTATGTGTGGGTATCTATTTACAATTACAACTGTAACATTCGTTTCATTAAGCTCCTTACATTGTATTTTGCAGTGTGTTCGTTCAAAGTTCATAAGTTGTAACTTGTAAGTATCAG
>JAQFYC010005397.1:0-14522 GCA_034694165.1 Tomocerus mixtus
TAAAATTCTGGAGAATCTTAAATAGGTAATTGATCCAGCATTGTCAATATAAAGAGTATCCTAGATTTGTAGATTAATATCCAAGATTTACTGGCAAAGTAGTACGATGGCAAAGTTGACTGGTATTCTGAAGACGTTTGGATTTATGTTTGCAGTTTTAAGATTGACCACAGCAGATTTCCAGCAAGATGCTCTGGATGCCCATAATAAATACAGGGCTCTACACGGTGTTCCGAAAATGAGTTTGAGCCCAAATGTAATTAACACCTTTCCTACTTACTTAGACTTCCAACTTACGATTAGATATTTTGATAGGATTCAAAAATTAGTTAATGAAAATGGTTATTTGCAAAATATAATGCTAATTGCTGATAAACTCGTTATATACGTACTTAGTTAAATGAGTATGCTCAAAATTATGCTGAAAAATTGGCCAAAGAAAACAAATTCGAACATAGCAAGGGAAAATACGGCGAAAATTTGTACATGTTTGGAGGCATGAAAATTACAGACTCCCAAGCTGCTAAGAAAGCAACTGACTCTTGGTACAATGAGATAAAAAAGTATAATTTCGACAAGCCAGGATATATACCTGGAACTGGGCATTTCACTCAAGTAGTTTGGAAAAAGAGTACAAATCTTGGAATTGGGGTTGGGAAGAAGGGAAACAAATATTACGTTGTTGCTTCTTATGATCCTCCTGGAAATGTAAATTACAAAGCAGTATTCGCTGAAAATGTGCTGAAGCCCTCAAGTCCTGATAGTGGAGAAGGGGGTAAAAATGCAATTTCTGGAAAGGTTGCCGGTCGTATGGCTTCTTCGGCTGCTTCAAAATATGTCATGTCTGGTATTCTGGCTTTCATCAGCTGTGTGTGGATCTTTTTTTGAAGTTACCTTAGATGCAACTACAAAGATTCCACCATTAAATTCTGCAGTGTAGTTTTCAAGTTTGGTATTATGTACTATTTTACCTGTCTTACACTATTAATTTTGCTCATCAGTATGCTATAAATAAGTACAGGATGCTTATGAAAGTAAAAAAGACAAGAAATTGTACACCAAGTCACTTTTATTCATCGAAAACTCTTTTTCATTACCGTCATCTCACTCGCATCCCCATCGTAGTACGTAGGTATGTACGTAGTATAGATAATAACAATGAAATAAATAATATTTCACAATTTAATGTATTAATTGCTTATTTTAGTGTATTTAATAGTATGTACCAAATGTACATAGTATAATAATGTGTAGTATAGTAACTTTCATTTGTTATTTTAGCCTACTTAGCAATCTATATATTATAGGGGATTGTGGATAACGATTAAGAACGGTGTTCCTCTTTGGGTTATCTGTCTGCTACTAGAGTGATTACAAACTACACTACGAGACTTCGACTACGGCACATTGCATTGACCACATGAAGGGTTTAAGTTAAATTGCGAAAATCAAGTCAATCCTCTCAGGGTAATTCAATAGAGAATTTCCACTGATATGATACAATACACAATAACAGCCCAAAAGTTAATAAACTACATAAAAATAAAGGACCCCTCGTGTTCTAATATCAATATCCAGCATCGTGACATGTATTCCTTTCGTTGGGTTGTTTATGCATTGTAAACATTTAACTTGCGAGATAAGCTTAAACAACAAATAATCATTGATTCTAATTGCTATTCTAAATCCGTGCCTATGTAATATGCACAATGGCATCCAATAAAAAGTGTGTGAAATCTAAAATTCTGGAGCATCGTAAATGGGTAATTGAACCAGCAGCACTGTCAATATATAAAGGGAAAGGGTTTTCCTAGATTTGTAGATTAATACCCAAGTTGCACTCGCAAAGTAGTACAATGGCAAAGTTGACTGGTATTCTGAAGACGTTTGGACTTCTGTTTGCAGTTTTAAGATTGACCATAGCAGATTTCCAGCAAGATGGTCTGGATGCCCATAATAAATACAGGGCTCTACACGGTGTTCCAGATTTGAGTTTGAACCCAACTGTAATAAACACCTTTCTTACTTAGACTTACAGTTACGATTATATGTTTTGCTAAGATTCAAAAATTAGCTAATGAAAATGGTACTTTGCAAACTATAATGCTAATAAACTCTTGTTATACAGTTAAACGAGTATGCTCAAAAGTATGCTGAAAAATTGGCAAAAGAAGACAAATTCGAACATAGCAATGGAACATACGCCGAAAACTTGTACATGTGTGGATGCACTGACATTACAGACTCCCAAGCTGTTAAGAAAGCAACTGAACGTTGGTACAATGAAATAGAAAAGTATAATTTCGACAAGCCAGGATTTTCAACCGAAACTGGACATTTCACTCAAGTAGTTTGGAAAAAGAGTACACATTTTGGAATTGGAGTTGGGGTTGGGAATAAGGGAAACAAATATTACGTTGTTGCTTACTACGATCCTCATGGAAATTACGAAGCAGAATTCGCTGACAATGTGCTGAAGCCCTTACGTCCTGATAGTGGAGAAGGGGGTACAAATTCAATTTCTGGGAGGACTGCCGTATAGTTTTCAAGTTTGGTATTATGTACTATTTTACCTGTCTTACATTAATTAAATTATTAATATTGCTCATCAGAATGCTATAAATAAGTACAGGGTGCATACGAAAGTAAAAGAAGACAAGAAATTGTTCTCAATTTAATATATTAATTGCTTAATTTAGTGTATTTAATAGTATAATGTTTACATAATATAAATATGTAGTATAGTCAGTAGTCTTGTCTAAGCAAAGATGACCATTTTCATATCACTGGAACATTTGAATGTATAATTTGTTTTCATTTCACTCTCATCATATCATATATCCCAGTTTCCCACATCATCATTGACATAATATTACTTTTCTTATTTACCATTCGATTCGCATTCTACATAAAGAGGCGTAATATGGATTTACTCTGTATGCATGCTTGTAAGATGTATGTGAAAGGTTGACCCATTTGAAAAGCAACATAAATGTAGATGCCAGCCTTACTAAACTAAAATGAATTAAGTCAGAAATCCATATTATACCAATAATCTGTTTATCGTATCGTACTATGGTAACTCTGATGTGTTGCGTTCTTACATTGCAAGGTTAATGGTTTCATTGATATAAGTTTTTGTTGTCTAAATTATATATACGCACATTATCATCCAAAAAAATTATTGTGTGAAACAAAATTCTGGAGAATCCTAAACTAAGAATAGGTTCAATTGATCCAGTACTGAGTTATTTATAAAGTGTATATAAAGCTTCGTAGTTAGATTTGGGGATTTATATACTAAAACCCAAGATTCACTGGCAAAGTAGTACAATGACAAAATTAACTGGTATTCTGAAGACGTTTGGACTTCTGTTTGCATTTTTAAGTGTGGTCATTGCAGATTATCGAGAAGATGCTCTGAAAGTCCATAATAAATACAGGGCTGAGCATGGTGCTCCAAATTTGTGTTTAAACTCAGCCGTAATTAACACTTTTACTACTATGCTATAGATACTATACTATTAAAAAAACGGTAATGAAAATGATTCTTTTCAAACTATAGTAATGCTAATAAACTCTTATCATAGTTAAACGAGTTTGCTCAAAAGTATGCTGAAAAATTGGCCAAAGAAAACAAATTCGAACATAGCAATGGAAAATACGGCGAAAACTTGTACATGTTTGGAGGCACGGAAATTACAAATTCCAAAGCTGCTGAACAAGCAACTGACTCCTGGTACGATGAGATAAAAGAGTATGATTTCAAGAACCCAGGATTTTCAAGCGGAACTGGACATTTCACTCAAGTAGTTTGGAAAACCAGTAAAAATCTGGGAATTGGTGTTGGCGTGAATGGAAAGAAGTATTACGTTGTTGCTTCTTATGATCCTCCTGGAAATGTCGGCGGAGAATTCCCTGCAAATGTGCTGGAGAAGTCCTCAAATCCTGACAGTGGAAAAGGTGACACATGTCCCTCTTCGGATGCTTCAAAATATGGTACATCAATTTTCCATCTACTGTGCCTGTTTTCTATTTTGAAGTTACATGAGATGCTTTACTTATAGCTACAAAGATTTCGCCTTTAGTAGCATTTTACCTGTCTTAAATGAAATATTATGAATTTTGCTTGATACGTACTATATAGCATTAGCTCAGTATAGTAGTATGCTACGTAAAGGATGCTTATGAAAGTAAAAAAGACAAGAAATTGTACACCAAGTCACTTTTATTCATCGAAAACTCTAATTTTCATTACCATCATCTCACATTTCATCCATCTTAGTAGGTATGTATAGATAATAGCAACAATTATAATGAAACAAATAATATTTCACAATTTAATATATTAATTACTTAATTTAGCATTAGTGTATTGTAGTGTAGTGTATTTAATAGTATGTATGTATGTATATGTAGTATAGTAATAGTATAGTAGTCTCGTCAAAGCAAAGATGATCATTTTCATATCACTGGAACATTTGAATGTATAATTATTTTTCATTTCACTTTCATCATATATTATCATATCCTATTTAGTTTCCCACATCATCATTGACAAATTACTTTTCTTATTTACCTTTACATTCTACATACATAAGGGCATATATCTTTACTCTTTTTATATGCATGTTTCATTTTCAGCAAAGCCGAGCCACTCACTTATCATTTACTAACCAATATTTATAACAGCTTTAATTCCCTGTTTCTTTCCTAGCCTCCTCACTTACTTAACTTTTACTTACATTTTACATCACAAATCAAATCAATAACAAACAGAACACACTTTTACTCCGTTATGTTATCCTATACTAAATATTATTACCATGTATAATGTATAGGTACCTTTACTGTACGTATGTATTTATTACAACAATTACATACATTTCATACAATTAGTGCACAACAAATAGAAAACAATATAATTCTGTCAATCAATCTTATAGTTAAATATATGTATCAGTAGAATTCACACAGGAAATAATGGACCAATTTATTTTTATGTGAGACCCTATAGTTTCATCTTCCGACTTTCGTATGTATTTTCCAATGAAAGTGTTTTCTTTTGGTAGTGTCAGTTAATTCATTAAAGTTCAATTTTAAGAGAAAATGGAAGGTTGAAGGTTATTAGTCAATTTACTTATTTAAATTGTTCATGTAACTGCTTTTCAGTAAATAAATATGCATGTGATAATATAAATAGTCAGAGAAGATACAGATTCAGATGATATTTTGTCGCGTTTCGTTATTAATGTAAGTATTATTGTACCTATGTTAAAATGTTAGTGTTCGCAATCTGTAGTAATTGTTTTGTATAGGGTCGGATGTGTTTTTGTCGGTCTGTTAAGTAAAAGTCGCTTTTTCAGTATCACTTTGCTTGTATATGTAATCTATTTAGCTGTAAAATATTCTTAGTGAAGTTGAGTGTATGTGGTGCGTTATTATTGTTAATAATTAAGTGTTTCTCATTTAGATTAGCAATTGTTGATGAAAAGTAGATCTAGATACGGAAAAGTAATATATTGGTTCCATCATTCCATTATTCCTTGCATTCCATCATATTGTAGTAAGTATCTGACATGAGTTACTTCCCTACTATGTCCATACAAAAGACAAACATACCTACTGCAACTACAATACACACTTTCTTTCGTTCATAAAAACTCTAACTGTTGTACGTACTTTTGATTCGACAAATCCGTCCGCAGTGTACTTACAGTATTATGCTTACGTAGAGTAGATGTAGATACTAATTATGTATAACTTGGTAGCGAATCTTACAATATAATTATACTTAACTATTATTATAAGTACAATATGCTTATTTACTTAAGGGCTAAACGCTTGCTTATACATAGTTGTATGAATTAGTATTTTGGTATGTAATGTAATGTCTGTGTGTACTGTACGTATCGTATCGTGTATGTTTATGTTCACTTCACTACAATATGTATAGTATTTTAATTTTTTCTGATTTCTTCATTTTCTTTTCCTATTTTATGTATTGTAATTGTACTACACAGCTATAGTACTACAATAATTTAAGTATCTGTCTGTATGTAACATTACATTTATCATTATCATCATCATCATTAGAAATGATTATATCATAAGCGAATAGGTATAATTAATAATTAATTAATTCTAATAATAATTTTCATCACAATAATCACAATACAGAAACAATAATGTCATGCAGAAAATCCACATTTCTCACTTCGAATAAATTGTATAATGTACAATTAAGTTACGTTACATTATCTTTATCTTCTCTTTACAAATACATACAATACACAACTCTACTAAATACATACAAAGTGAGTGAGTGCACTTATATTTACTTAACTTTATTTAACTTCTTAACAACTACTTTTATTTTTCTATAGGGCATGATTAAATAAACTTAATTAATTAACATATTTACTCCTACAATTACATAAACTCAGGATGATAACTTTACGATTACATTTGGTAAACTTACTCCATATTCCTCAGGAAATCCATCATTTCATTTTCAATACAATACTACATAAGTAGTAGAGTATCTCTAGCTCTAGTCTGGCCATTCAATCCATGACTTTAGTTTAGACTTTTCTCAATATTCTCCACATCTTATTAACTACAAGTATTTTATTTAGTAATAGTTATAGGTGAAGCATATAATATGATAAATAACTAGTTAATAAGTAATTGTACATGTTAACTAGTTTAGTAAAGCATAATATATACATTCACCTGCAACTTTAAGCAACTACTCTCGTTTACTTATTAGATATTAAAGAAAGTAGCTAAATATTAATTAATATAAAGTGTACTATATAGTCTAGTATTAACACACGGGTTTGGTTATATGTATATTTTATATAAGTATTTAAATATGTTAGTCATATTTAAAATTTAAACTACTGTCATGTTACTGTTGTATTCTATCTAAATTAATTTACCTGCATGCCATGCAAATGCAAGTGTAGGTACTGTTGATGTTTGTTACACTTTAATTAGTAGTTTCCTCTTGTCGTCTGCACTCGGATATAAGTTCAATTAGCGTTAGCTTACTTCGTTTTCCGTGTTAGAAAAGTTGACGTAGGTTATGTATTTACTAATTATCATATACCTTGGAATTATTTATTACGTACTTACGAAATGGATACCCTACATAGTTTACCTATCAACTAAAACGCAGTTTTAGAAAATCGTCAATCGTATTGCAGTAACATACTATTTAGAAAATAGAAAAGAATATAATTCGTTTGTTGGCTTAATTGGCATACAGATTTGAGTACTTGTTTTGTATGTAGATATTACATATTTATAGCTATACTATAGTAGTATTTAGGTAAGTTTTTTCGTCGGAGCGCTTAATTTTTCACTTTTTTTATACCTTTGAAGACTACAAGGGAAGATTATTTAAATAGGTACGTACTTAGGTATTTAATTTGTGCTGATGTGTGCTTTGCTTACTACATTTTATGTGCGCACACTACATTTAGAATACATTAAGAACAATACACTGCCTCTATATAGCAATATTATATTATAATGTATTTATGTACATATTATTTATCATAATATATTTATTTGCGTCGCTCCACAATAGTGTACCTATACAGTAGTCAAATGAAAGTCAAAGAAGCAAGTACATGTAGTTATATGTAACTTGAAACTTGGTTTTTGGCTTTGGCTTCCTATAATCCTAATTCGTATCGTAATCCTAATTTGAATATAGTTAATAAGTAGTTGGTAGTATTAAATTATTTATTTATTTATGTGTGCCTCGACAACTACATCACATTTCAAGTATAATAATACATAGATTGTTGTACTACAAATACCAACAACTCCTAAATTCAATATCTGGGTAGTAGTAGTAGTCCTATATCCAAATCGTTTCCCATCTTGAACCTCTATTCGTCCTAAATTATCTGTACAGGTGTTTTGTGAGGATTTCAATATGCTATGTAGCATACCAAAAAAGTGCATCACCTAGTTCATACTTCTTCACATCCATTTCATTCTACTTTCTGTGCATAACCTTAAATCCTACATATGTACTACTATTTACAACATTAATTTAAACTATATAAGTGTGTCCTAGTAATAACTACATATATTTACTATATAACTACACTTTCCATTTCTCTATTATGTACTTAATTATTTAGTACGTACTTATCCATTCACAAATTCAACTAGTAATGTTTTGTATTGTTTCGTTTATGTTGTGTAGATCAATCAATAATTGTAAAGGAGATTAAGAAAACTCAATCTGACTGAATTTGTCTCTGCTCCTAAATCACAAAAATTGACAAATGATGTGTGTCTGGCTCTGTTCTGTTTTGTCCCGTATTACTAAACTAATTTTGATTCTTTCTAACGTACGTCTACAGTTATAGTAAGTATAGTATACAATCTGTCCTCAGTATTTAAGGTACATAACGTAAAGAGCAATGGTAAAACATTTGTCCAAGTGAAAAACAAAATAAAATAATTACAAGCGAAAAGGATGTTTCATACTAGACATAAAGGTACTGTGATAAGATAAATCCTTTTGAAGTCATTGACTTGAGACATTTGTGCTTTAGCTTTGCTTGCCCGAAAAAATTTTCGAAGAAAATAGCTACGTTACAATAGGTCAACTTTTTGTAGTAGCTATGAAATAATTGGTGCAACTTTAGTAGGTGCAACATAACCTTATAAAAATAAACTTAGCTAGCCTAGAAATAAGAATAGTAGCTCAAAATTACTTTAATGTAGTTGAATCTAAACCCTAGGAAAGTACTTGTGCTAATTCACATATAGAAACAAAAATAATTCTACAATATATACTACACTACTTAGACTACTAATAATTAAGAGATGGGTTTTAGTTGCTAATGAGAGTTTAAGGATTATTATTTTGAATTCAGACGATTCGAGCTTTGATTCTGATTCTGACATAATCTTCTGAACATGAACACTTAGCGAATGCCAATTTGAATGACTTGACTTGACCTTATCTGCATTTATAAAAATTCTCATTCTAATTCAATTTAAGCAAGAAAAGTCTGAATTCAATTGAAAACAAAACATAGACTAGAACCCCGCATTCCATGATAAACTCGTTCGTTCTTTTTCTCACATTAGAATATCTTTGGCTGTATGCGTAATAGAAAGATGTCTCAATTTGTATATAAATCGTATTACGTATGCTGGATAGCATCATACACCTTTAGTATCTAATAAGATTTTTGTCACAGAGATCGATTTGATTTGTTTTTCTAATTTTCTCACTTTTTTAATCTAGTAGTTCTAGTTAGTAGGGTTAATATTAGAATTAAATTGTTACCTAATAACAATTTGTAGCTCGACCTCTTGCAGTTCTTTTTCGTTTAATTTTAACACTTACATTAAAAGAGAAGTAAATTAGTACCACATAAATGATAGAGTGCATAAAACTAAAATTTTTCCTCAGAAAATTAGTCCGGGCAGCTTGAGTGATAATTATTAGTCTTTGATTTATCATCATAGTTTTAGTGTGTAAAAGATCAATAATCATTTCTCCAGTTCAAAAAGTTCTTACTAAAATCCATAACCTACGTTTTAACTAAATTATTATTACACTGGCAAAATATGAACTAAAATCTTTAACAACTACAGTACACTCCACTATCTTAGGTAGATACAGCTTCCTTAAGGACTAAAATAAGTAACTAATGTTAATATAGTCGAAGAAAAAAGACATCGTTTGTCTGTGTTTAAGTTTAACAGTTGGGACGTAGTAAGGTACTTAACTTAATGTAGTTCGACCAGACCACCTTTTTGCTGTTATGTTTTTTATGTATGATACAGTAGTATGTAGGGCACTTTAAAACTAAGTATTTATACTTAACTTATATAACTATATTCGCATAAAACTAAAATCACTTTCCATTAATAACTAAGCAGTGCATTCTTCCTATGAACTAATAATAATAATAATATCTAGCTTTTTCTAACCTTATAAACATATCCACGGTTTGATTGATTTTTCAAGTCTATTTACAAAACAGTTTCTTTTCTATCATATCGCGTAGCAGTACAGTACAGATAATTAGCACACCTACAGATTTACTAATAACTATAATTCATCTCCCATGAGCCAGCATTAAGAATTAATATTGAGTAATTCACTTGAAATCGTAGCGTAGTATACGTTTTAAGGTTACAAGACAACGGGTATACAAATTGTATACCAGGAATGATCACCAGAGCAGACCACGAGCTAAGTTCATTACATTTTGGGCACCAATTCTATAAAGAGTAATTAACTAAAGGTGCGCAATAGATTTTGACGCTATAAAAGGACAGTGTTGTTGGATACCAATTATTAGATAGGATAATTAATTATTAAGAATATCCGAGTATTTCTTTGTTTGAGAATTTTACGTAGTAGTATGTACTATTTACGGCAATCAAGTTCACAAGATAACTAATAGTCAATATGGCATGGCCTTTTGTTTACGTTATTTTATGTTGAATTTAATTTCATTTGAAACTGCTATAATTGGGTACTAGAGTCACATTAAGAATTGTGAGCTGGCAGTGGGAAACCCAAAGAGCGAGCATCTAGACGCATAAGTGCTTCTGACAAATCGGATGACTGTTGTCCCAGAAGAGAGTTGAGGTGATGTTGATGGGAGAGAGCGGGGTGAGAATGATGGTGCCCGTGAGGATTTCCTTGGGAGTGACTTGAGTGGTGCCCATGACCTCCATGACCTGAATGATCCATGCGGCTATGTCCATTCTGCAAGGATCCGTTGTTTGCAGAGGTCATCCGAATCTCAATAGAAGAGGAGCCTGAATTACCACCCCCGCGGAGAATATCATGTTGTTGATTGTGAGCAGATTGTTGTTGCGAATGAGAGATCATTGCATTCAAATGATTGTTGGAAAGACCCCCGACAAGACTATCTCCATTTTGTCCAGAGTTGGATCCATTGCTGGGATTGTTTCCTCCTGGACTAGAGTTGCTCCCACCGTTGTTATTATTATTGTTACTGTGCTTGTTGGAACTGTTGTGGTTGTCCAAGTTGTTGGCCACAGCAATACGAAGAGCTTCTTGAGAGCGCAACAGGGCTTCAGCTTGAATTCTCATATCCGATGACATCATGTCCTGGCTACCGTGTACTCCTTGGGCTTGTGAGAGGTGGTGATGCAGATTCCTCAGGTCGTTCCCACCGTGAACTCCATGTGGTCCCTGACCGCCGAGCATTGCCGCCATTTTCATTGCGTCTTGCAATTTGTTCGAAGACTGGATCATGGACACTCCGTTCTCAACGGAGGAACCGAGCAGATGATGAGACGGATGATGCGGGTGATGACCGTGATGAGATGGATGTGTGCCGTGAGAAAGATGGTGGCTCGGATCCCCACGCATTGCACTCAGATTGTTATTTTCTCCAGAATTGTTGTGAATTGAGCTTTCGTAATCTTTGTAATCCTTATAGTCTTTATATTCTTTACGACTATCAGATGAATTGCTTCCTGGATGGACACGGGTCAGTTCCAAAGGTCCGTTGCTCGCTGGACTCGACATTGACATTCGCGTGTGTTGTAACACCGAGGAGTGAGACATGCCCGAGTTCGTGTCCAATGGGGAGCTGAGACGTCCCGAAGATTCAGAACCAGACGGAGAAGGCGGCATTGGCAGGAGAGAGCTTAGAGATGATTGTTGAAGCTGTCCCTTCAAATAAAGAAGATTTGATTAAACTAACAATTCTAAATCAGAAAATACAGTAAATATATAGTCTTTAAAATTATTTAACAATCACCTGTCCTCCCCCGAAAGGATGTGATCCAGCTTGTGCCATGGCTGCTACAGCAGCTGCTGCCAAAATGTTCTCCCGTTCACGTCTTTCAGCCGCAGCTCTACTGAGCACATATTGAGCTGCAAACTGATGCTTTGTATCCATTCTCATTTGTTCCATATGAGTAAGCAAACCTAATTAAAATATCGCATCTTTATTAACATCTTGCTACACACAATTATTCAATTACACCAAAAATCAATACAGTTAATTAATAGTGGACCATAGTATGTACATACCATTCTCATGTGTGAAAACAGCTTGGCATACAGAGCAGGGCCACATCCTTAAGGATGACGTCAATTGAGCCGTTTCTGGATGACAGGTCAAGTGTTTTCTCAAGCTCCCTTCGTTCACATAATGTTTCCCGCAAACAGGGCACGGATGATTGGCAGTTCGTCTCTTGGCTGAGGAAAAAACAATTAAAGTAAATGTAAAATATTTGCATAAAAGGCCAAACACATTAAAATCAGCGATAATAATGGATTATAAAAGCCTGAGCAGGCTCTGCACGTATAATAATAATATTAAGAATAAGTATAACTTACTGGCCACACCGGAAGCATTAGGATCCTTATGCGTGTGTTTCATATGCTCCATCAAAGCCTCGCCTCCCAGGAATAGTTTGTGGCAGATTGGACAAGTAACTGCATTTGGACCTCCGATCAAGGCTGCGTGTTGCTAACCATCCCAATATCAAACAAAACATTTCATTAGACATTTACAAGTAAATTATGAGCACGTTATGTTAAGTAATTTGCCTTATTACCAACTATTTAGCAACTTAAGTTAATCTTAAACGCGTAGTAAGTAACTTTTAATGTACATTAGCAAAAATCCATAGGCTCCGATCAGATAGTTAAACAGCAAGCAGCCTAGCCTTGCATTTCTAGCAATATGGAACAAGACAATCTAAGTAGAAGGAATTTTAAGCATGTCAGCGTGAATTTAACTAAAAGTCTTAAAGTTGGTTAGCCACCATTTAAGCATATTTAAGATCCTACAAGCTTCAAACTACCCGTTTCCAAAAGATTATTATTCTTAAATTATTTCTTACTAAAGCAAGGCTACTTATGTTCAAAAATTCATTATGCGGAAACTTAACAAACTTTCTACTTACTTAAATATACTTACACAGCTACTTACAAAATCATTTCCCGAATAATATTACGTATTTAGCCAAGTCAATAACTTAAATCAAAGCGAAAAAGATAAAAATGGCAGCTACATGAGCTTTAGCTTGTCTTGTTCGTTGGTGTTAGTGTTTGCCCTACCTTTTAACACGAACGTGACATGCAAATGACCCTTACGTAACATTTTACAAACAATATTCTTACTAAAATGTTTTCTCTAGAAGCAAAATGACATAAAATACATACACACAGAGATTATACAAAAGATTCTACTGTATCAACTCACACCACACGAGAAAAACATTTATAACATATATGGACCACACAATTCAACGCTTAAATTTTCCAGGCCAGGTTTATTCCCTGCTGCATTGTATGCCCTATATAACTTACATACGAAATTCTAGCTCAAATCAAAGGAGAGCAACCAAAAGCAGACAAAGGGAAGAAGAGAGCTCGGATCTCGTGCAAGCTTCTAATAAAAATCCTACTTTTCTTTATTACATTGCATTACATTTCATTATGACCTGTAATAAGGACCAGCTAGGAGTCTAGGAGCAGAGAAATAAATAATCGCAGCAGCAGCCCTGCTATGTTAAAGTTATTCAAGCTGCCTCTCGAGCAATTCACACTCAAAGCGCTTTTCCTTTGCGTGACTTTTTGAAATTTCACTTTCATTTCATATTGTATAATAATTTCTTTAGCTCACAGCACAGCAAAAATAAAATAAAATGGATTAGATTAGATTACAGAAAAGTCGGAACCAAAGACCAAAACCAAAATGCAGGGCAAGCCAAAGCCAAACCCAAATCAACGTTCAAAGGAATCTTTGATTGAATTGAACATAAGTGTGTTTCTATGTAGTGTATTGTATTCTAAACTGTAACATGACATGATATGTGACAGTTCTCATAAACAAAAAGCCATTAGTCTTAATGATAATGCAATACGGAGGTAGCGAGTCCTAATAAAAAGTTTAGCTCGTTCTCAATCGTAAAAATAGTGCATAAAAACAGTTAGTTAGATTATATTTGCTGGTAGTAATAGTAATAGAACACAGAATGGAGATTTGCTTTTATTATCACCAAATTCATTGTGTCCAACCAAACCAAACCAAACCACTCAACATTCATAGAAATAATTGGAGGTGCGTGTAATTATATTTTGGGGGATATAATTAAGGGTTGCTCTAAATAGCCTCTCTAAGGCTGGACGAGACGCTTTCCGGTTCCTTCCTTCCGACTTCCTCTCATTATACATTTTAAATTATTTTAGCGCCTGCTGCTACACCTCAAATGCAATACTCCTTCTACCCCTTTGATTCCTAAAGCACTTTATGTAATAAAGGTACCTTATAGGTATGTAGTTCATATAGGTACAAAATTTTATTTATGCAACTATTTATATACGTTAAAAAAGGTAAAGGAATGCATTAAGTATAGTTGTACAGTACACCAAAGTGTATGTATGTATGTATAAAGGCAGGCATACAATAATTGCAGTATTATTGTCGAATGTAATAATGACAGCAGATTTCTTCTAGTGGAAATAAAACTGAATGACT
>JAQFYC010005398.1:0-14521 GCA_034694165.1 Tomocerus mixtus
AACATCACATGCACAACTGGAATGAATACAATAACAGAATAAATAATAATGTAGATAATTTATCCTATAATTCTCTAGGGTAAAATAGTCATTTTTCATAGCAGTGGGTTGAGGTGGCACTTTTCTGACTCCCCGTTAAATGATTAATCAAAGTGGTAAACTCAATATTTATTAAAAATTTGTCCCATAAATGTTTTGACCGAAAGACTGCAATTTTAGAAACAGTACCGTTATTGCCTACTTACACTTTTTATAGCATACGCTGAGAAAAGCCAAAACAAATACAAATACACAGCACAGTTTCTATACTTATCAATTTGTTATTCTATAGAGAAAAGTCTTTTGGCCTTTTCGTATATATATGCGACGATATATTAATTTTTGCTTATTTTTAGCATTGTGCTTCGTTTTCGAAATCCTGAGCTCCAAAAATAGGGCAAATGCGACAAATATTTTTATACTGAAATAAGCATTGAAGAACACCGTTAAAACTAGATATAAAAAGAATGTTCTCAGCTAACCTAAAAAACACTCAAATATCCGAAACCTCTTGTCTTTAGGAATTACCTGTGCAAATATGTTTAATGCAATATGTGCAAATACCGGTACCCTATCCTTGGTAATGAGCAAAGACATGAATAAATCTGTAACATAATGTATAAAATGCAGCAAAGGAGTTGTTTTCTTACCGTCTCGTTGTAAGCATTTGTTCTGTTTGTCATGGTCCATTCGAAAGGAGTTGGAGACGTTACAGCAAAGCACATCAAGTAGACAAGGACAGCAACTTTGATGGCACGTTCCTCCGTACACAAGATCTGCACATTCAAAATCCAGAACTAATGCAACTTAAATAAACTCTGACTCAGTGGACGGGATAGAAAAGATGGAGAAGAAAGCATGCAACTGAAAACAAACACAACATTTCTAAGTCTGTCTTTTTCGTCTTGAACATTGTACCCTCACTCTTGCATTGATTACTTAGGTAAGTAAGAGTATTTTATGTTAAATATGTATTTACATATATTACAGGTTTTGAAAACAAACGAATTTTTACAAACGTGTTGCATAGGCAAAGCATACCTACACATAATATAGTAAAGAGATAGAGTTCACTTCAATATGTATGCTTGAATGTACCTATATGCTTGTGAGTGTGTTTTCTCTTACTTATCCCCAGTCATTTATGTATACCTACCTACTTACATGCTCAATATTCACCTATAAGATCTCATTGAGCTTCATTCATTGAAGATCCTCAAGTTCAACTCTTTCCTCCTATTCTCATATTATGTAGCTACTATATTAAGGATAGCCGACGGAGTATCTGTAAATTTGTTTACTCTGAAAGAACTTTGTTGGCACATCTCATGCAGATAACATTAAACTGCTGCAAAATGAGAATGTATGATTTACACTGCAATTTTATTTTTATATATGAAATTTAGTTTCTCAATTATGTCCCTGAATTAATCTATGCAATTTCCAATTGCTCTGACAAATGCACATTAGTTTTCTTTGCTTTCTCATAGCAGCAGAAAGAAAATAATGTTCGCCATTTGTTCACTAGTATATTTGGCGTGGCGAGGCTCATTTTGCCACTATACTATGTATAACAGAAAGAAAATCAAATCTGAGCTTTGTGTACTTTATACATTCGATGATAATACACCCTAGAAAGGAATAAAGTACCCAAAAAATCTAAAGAAAGTTTCTGGCTGTGCTAAGTTAACATGTGGAACGAGAAAGCATGTGTGTAAGATTACTTATGATTCGTCCCATAAGTATGTCTGGCTGTAAAGACATGAGTGAATGCATCATTATGGTCCCACTGTTTCCTTACATACGAAGTATAGAAATCAGATAACGATTTGATACTACTTTGTACTTACCTTTCCACGCATAGGGTGACACACGGCTATATAGCGTTCGATTGTGAAAGAGACGGTAATCCACACTGAAGTAGAACCTGAAAGATAATAATACTGATGTCAAAACTTTTATTCCATTCTTGATTGTCATTTGCCGAAATTTCAGTAAGTGAAGGCTTTTATACAAAGAAGGCTACAGCATTATTGGCAAGATTAAGATTATTATAGTATGGTGACTTATACTTAGGAAAGTCATACACTACGAAGATTAGTACTTGTCTCAACCTTGCACTGCACATGAGTATTATTATTATGGGTTGTGTGGTATTCAAGCTTTTGACTGCATCCGTCATTTTGTATGCCATAAAAGTTCAGCATTAATACGCACCTGTCCCTCTATCATATAATAATACCTCTAACTATACGTAGGATAAAGATATAATTATGTTCTGTTCCTCCATTCTCTTTCTAATTCAAGAAATGCTTGAAATATAAGTGGGCCATGAAGATTCTCGTACCGTTACATACATATATTATTACGTGACGATGTGGAAATATACTCCGCCGAATTTTAATGTAGACATGGCACTGTTCCTTGTAGTTCTTGCAACGTTCCACAATAGTTCTGTTCTATTCTAACTACTACTGCCGTATCAAAATATCAACTATTCTAACGGATCCGAGTTTGCGTAGAGGAGAAAGCTAGGTATATGATTTCTACTATTATAAAAACTCCTCAAATGCTAACCAAATACAATAATGTGTAGCAGCACTTGAATAGAGCACAAAGCTTTCGACTAGGAGAAACGTAATTAAACAGAGCACACAGTAATCTGTTTATAAGAGCATTCAAAGGTCGGGCTAAACTTATTTATTTTTAATAAGCTAATTAGAACCTGCCTCCGTATAGTAATAACAAATACAAGTGTTTGTATGAATGCTGTTATAAAAAGTGAACTCACGATATGTAAGATGACAATTTCAGCTATAAAAGTGTGCTATATACTACGCTATATGAAAGAAAAATGTTTGTATGAGCAAACTTGTTTGCACCAAAGCGTTGTGCATGAATCTTCAATTTTGCAAGTAAGGTGTCAAGTGTGCATAAATTATTTCCGTCTCACTTCAAACATGGAATGGGAATCGTACTTTTTTAGCTTTGCTTGCCACTTGTTCATGTGACATTTGCACATGATGTACATACATAACTAAAATACACTTTTCCATTTGCTCAGATAAACACATAACAAAAGTGAGTTAACATGATTAATATACTACACCATTTCACATAAAAACCTTTTGTACAAATATCTGCAGGATGGGCTACGAGAGAATCAATCAAATCAGAATAAAGTTGTACCTGTACAGTTTATGCAAATATAAATGTAAACATATTTTTTTATAGCTAACGCAATCACTGTCACATCATTCGCCTGCTTTTTAGCCCTAATATTAAGGTTACTCTTATAAGCAGGATACGCACTGTATATGAGATTTCCATCTGTTGTTTTGCTTTCCCTACTTTGCCTCGAATCAAAAAGCTTGAACTGGTTTTGATGTTGACTTCATTTCACTACTACATGGAGTATAAGTATTTCTCTCCAGAGAATCTCCTGCTTGTTCTGCTAATGTAATGTGACGTATTAGCAGATTAAACTTAAGGATGGAGAGGCCTAGAGGTACCTCTCAGACTCAAACTGAAGGAGAGTCAGAGCTCACAAGAATAACTCATTTCTTAGTTTAATTTCAGAGTTTCTATAGAGTTTGTTTCAATCGGCTGCAAGTATCAAGCCATTAGGCTAACTTAAAAGTAATCCCCAACTGGATTTGACTACACTATACAAACTACAATGACTACAATCATCATAAGCCGTGTAAAATGATGCAGTAAGATAGAGGTGGGCTAACACCAGCCCGTATGCAATGTATTGTATTAAAAGTAATGAGGTGCAGAGTCTGGAGAGTGCTAACAGTGCAAAGTGCAAACGTGTGGAACAATTATCCAATACTTTTCTGATGACAATCTGTTATAGGACGCTTTAACATTTAATAGTTTTCTTGAATTCGTCTTAGTGTGTGAGAATTGTGCTTTTGTTGCAGATGGCTAATTTTTTGGTAGGTAAACGCGTATGAAAGAAATTCTTCAGTGAGGAGACTTTAAAAATTTCAATTTAAGAGTAGCACGAACCACGATACTACCGCTCCAATTTATTTGAGCAGTAGCCTTCAGGGGTTTTCCTTAGAAATGAATAAGGTTTCGTTATCTGAGTTAAGAAGGGGTAATCAAAGTGGAAGGGAAGGACTCATCCGCCCAAAGGACACCAGTACACGAGACAGGCAAATCAGGGTAGGCTCAGATTTATTCCATTAAAGTTGGCGAGTTGGGAATTCTTGGAAATGCTCATCTCTAAAATTTATTTAGGTACCTTTACGTAAGCGTAGGATAGTAGTGTAGCCTACAATTCGTTAGATCCTTTCTTCAAACTTTAAATCTGTAATACTTATGCATTGCTTATACCTATATATGGTTACATGAAAATTATTTTCACAAGGACTGACAACCGTCGGTTTGCGTTTGTTTGCTACATTTAAGAGGAACTCTCAAGAGGAAGCACCTGAATGTCTTATTGAACACATGATGAAACAGAAAGGCACTGCCACAATACAGTCATCAGAATACAATCTGTTTCTCTTATAAAGCTATAGTAATGCCGGCGGAGGCTGCTAAATGTAATGCAGAAATCTAGTTTGAAGTATACAAGAAATTCAACTACAAACGTATCTACAATGTACAATACGCTGCTAACGCTGCATATCTGAATCTGCATATAAAAACTAATGATATTTCAGCATAAGGAAACAGGGGATTGTGAGACAATTAAAATACCTAAATACATTATTTGCTCAAGCTTGTTGTGTATTTCCTGATTAAAAATTGAAAGCCTAACAAACTTCCTAAAGTAATCTTTGATGTAAGCTTGCTTTCTTCTACGTTGCGCTTGTCAATTAATAATATGCTGCGAAAGCGTTTTATTCATTCATCATCAAATCAAAGCTTCATTTACCAATAGTGCTTTTATAAAGAGATAATCTTCAATGTTTGCACAAAATTACATTTACAGCCTTTCTTCATCTTAGGATCTTATAGTACGAGTATAAGTTAAACTGTGCGTAATATGTTTATGTAGCAATAGGACTTCAGCAATTAACTATTATCTACCTACGAATTTCTATAAAAAGTAATATAAAAAATTAACCATTTAAAAAGCCTAATACCGACGGTACAATTACAATCTTTCTCGTCTAACCTCATTCAACCTCCTACTATTCTAGCAGTGCACTTGTACTGCTATATCCTTGTTACATACTTATGTAGGATAGGCAAAATGGTTTTCTCTTTTACTTTCGTTTATGTTTATGCATATTAGAAATGGTTCACCATAAGGCAGGAGACCTTGTGTGTATATGTATTTAGATTTGAAGGTGATCACCTGAAGCTAACGAATTTCAGCGAAGGGCTTAGATTTATTACTCACACTTCACTGCATACAAAAACACAATGTTCGCCCAATAGTCAGATAAAAGTCGCTAACTTCAGGTGATTGCTTTCAAATTCGAATTACACAGCCTTTCATTAAATCAAGTCAATCTAGTGTCAAAGAACCTTTCACCACATGCAATACCTTTGTTAGCTGCATTGATTTCTGAGATTAAAGTAATGAATCCAAGTTATGTAACATTTATTGATTCTGCAATACTAATATCCGAAAACCTTAGTTCAATCAATGCCTTAAGTAAAAATGGGGATAACAATAAAATCACAGGATAGAAAATAAATGCCACCTATTCAATGACTCAACGTATTTCCTTATTTATAATGTGCCCTAGAACTATTAGTGCGTAAGAGAATTTCTAATTTAATAGAAATAAATTCCAATCTTGGATCCTGGGAAACTGGGATGTGTGTAGTCATGCATGTGTCAATATCATTAAGGTTCAGTTATTCATATACTAAATATAGGCGGTTGAAAGAATGGTGCGACACTCTAGAACAATGTCCTAGTTCAGAAGGGACATTCACAGAGCTGATGTTTCTTGCATTATATTCTGTTGATTCCACGCATTATAGGCTGAAGTACTCTGCTTGGATATATTTACTATAAGGAATGTATTGTACTATGTGGTCAATGGACGAGTAAGTTTATGATTATTAATTAAGTAACAATTGAAGTTATATAAAAGTACTTACTTGCCGCATCCGTTAGCCAAAGCCCAACTGGTTTGTACCACCAATACAGCCAGGATGTGTCTATGTTCGGATAGTGGGCCAAAGACATTGAGAATGTAAATAACAGGAAAAGCATATCGGACACTGCCAGCGCACACAAGTATCTGAAAGGAAAAATAGAAATTTGTTTAAGAGAAAGCATACAGTACTTACTGTTGCACAATTCATTACATCACAATTCAGTTAAATTACATAGACTTGGGCGTAATGCTACAAACAATCTCTTGATAATAAATGACATAACAAGATCCGATAACTCATGGAGAAGTTTCTTCATCCCAGAGCCCTACATTTGCTAAGTAAACGACCTTAACCGTCCCCCAGCACAATGCAAATTGCTGTCTTGCGGTTGAATATTATTCTACCTAATCTTAAGTAATATGGGGAAGAGAATGACAATATGACATTTAAATAAACATCTACTGAAGTATTTCACTTTATGTTGTATGTAATATTATACATTCTGAATTGAATGCCACGACTGAATGGGATGGTAAATATATTCGGTGAAAACTAGGTCAAATAAATGAAAATACAACTAAGAATATGTCCGATGTGTTCAACTTGTCTCAGCCAATCTAATTAGATACTCAGCACGGTAAGAATAAAACATTCCAGAGAGGAAATGCAGAAATGCAAATACGATTACCTTCACTTATACAGAAATTCCCTTGTAATATCATTTCAAAATTCAAGGCATCAAATATCACATTACTTTGAGTGCAGGATAAAGTGGCAATGCATAACATCCGTTTCTGACATTTCATGACCCTGACACATTCGTCAGCTTAAAAACAATACCATTACAATTATTAAGGTGAAAGTTTTACTTCTAACCGTTTGAGGGATTTCATACCTTGGGTTTATTGAACCAATCACAAAGGTCTAATTTACGCTTTGCTTTCCAAAGTTTTATCAGACAAATTGGACAACACCCACGGAATGTAGGCCTAGCTAGGCACCTAGAAAGGTAGGTGGTTCTATGATCATATTCACATTCTGTCAATACTGCTCAAAAAACAAAGTTTGAAAAATATCTGAACCGAAACCATTTTGATATCCTCATTTAAACAGACAGGGCTACAATAAATCATTATAAATATAGTGAAATAAAAAACATTTATGAAATGATAGTAACCACAATTTTTATCATTATCATAGGATTTTTATCTGCTCAAAGGAAAGTCTACTCTATATATTCAGGAAAGAATATAAGAGTGTAGTACAACACATATGCAATTCAAAGACTTTCTCCTGCTCCAAAAAGACTATACGATTGATTTTAACACATTGTGTCTCATCAGAGATTGCAGCTACAACGAACACGTGGCAACAACTTTCATATAAGACTTTCACAAGTAGGAAAGTTAACTCATTTGTATGGAAAAAGAAGGAGAAAGCTAACGAAAATTTTACCGTTTCCTTACTCTTGCCGATCTAACCGTTCTAAATCGGATAACTTTTATGTCAAATATTGTCAATTCTGAAAGATTTGGCAACTTTTATTTTTTCGACCCATCACAGATCACAGCTGTTAGATAGAATCAGTATGTTTATTAACCGCATAGGAACGCGATTCAAGTGAGTTGCATATTGGAACAATTAAAATTCTTTATATGAAACCCAATTCATCCGTCCATGAGCCAATACTATATGAAGGCATGACTCCATGCTAATATGAACAGTTGGAGTTTCCAAATGTATAAATATGTGCCTAATTTTTGACACTGTGACTATAATAACTCCATTCTAGGGACGTGCTTAATTAATTTCTAAGGATATTACAAAATTCTTTTTCTAGTCGAACACACTCTATAAATATATACTAATTGAACCTCTATTGAGGATTTGTATCAGAACAAAGCAGAACATACCACCATACTATGGAAATCTGTTAACCACTTTGCCACCTTAGTCCACATTTGCAACGCGAGGAAGGATAGGAATTTTGCTGTGACACTTTTCTATAATCTAGACAGAACACGGATTACTATAAATTGTACCTCATGCCTTTGACACAATACTTTTTAGCTTCTCTGTTAAATATCACGAACTCTGCCTCAGGAATGAACATCAAACCACAAAATGTGAGTTTAAGCGACAACGCGTTGCCATCTCCCATTCAAATTGAATATATGAGTGAGATCGAATGAAAAGTGGATCTTGTTGTATTAATTCCGTCATAGGGAATTCTAACTAGATAAAACAAAACCGAACTGATGATCATGAGTTGTGTTGAGTTTGCGGCTGGCTTAAGGTATGTTCCTAGCAAGTAATACTTTCTCGTACAAATTCTCGGATGTATAGGGCCAGATCTGACAGAAGAGATATCACCAACCAGATACTCGATGTTGGTAAATAATACACTGGGAATGCATACAAAATAAATGTAACTAATTCAGAATTGGAGGCGTGTTTTTAACATACAACTGTAGACACTGCGTGCATTGTGCATATGAGCAATTTTGGACGATGTGAACTGACATATTATTTCAAGTAGAGAAATTCTTAATTAATAAGGATTAAAATATTATGTTCATTAAAAATATACTTTCCACTTTACATGCTTTCAAGCGTTTGCCTTCAGATGCGGTGTATATTATTTTTAATACATTTAAACAAACGCTCCTTATTCGTTAGTCTCCTTTTAAGCGGGATTCGGTTATAGGATCATTTGGCAAAGACGCATTTGACAAAAACTATTTTTTCCTTCCGGAGACCGAAAACCGAGTTTGGCGACTACTGGTACTGTACCAAAAGAAATATTTGTAACGTTTCTGTCATTGAAACGGTAGCTGGATCATTTGAACAGGGCAAAAAAACGGACAAGTGCTATAGCGTTCATGAAAACCACCAACCACACAGTGACAAAGACGCGATAATAGGAAGAGCTAAACTAATGGCAGTGTTAGTGTTACAGCCTCTAAAGCATTCTTACAATATTAAATAATATTGTGACATTTCCTATTTATTTTCTTTACATTCATGATGATCAATTTTGCTCTAAAACTTTTTACCATTCTTACGAATGGATGATTTTGTGACATTGTCTAACGAGTTTTTGACGTTTAAAAAACAATTTCTGCATACATTTGTTTTTGCCAAACGAGGTTTTTGATTTTGCCAAACGCGGCGCCAACCCAGAATTCACTGTACGACTAAAGGCATGTAGTACTGGTAATGTAAAAGGTATACTATCAAATATACTAATAGTATTACAACAAATTATACGAGAGACAGTGCACACTGCACAACACACTGGATTTGAAATAAGTAATTCAGTTAAGTCTACAGTCGCAGTCTACACTCTACACATTTGCTGATCATGAGATTATAACTTCAATTGAGCTAATGGAAAATTTTCAATGCTAGTAGATATACGTCGGCGTCAGATTGGACGATATGTCAGATCAGATTGATTGACAATTTGTCCGACAAATATTTCAGGTGACATGACACCACACTGCCACACCCATCAAGATACATCGTATTTATTTAGTTTTTATCAACATTGTAAAATTATTAGCGTTTTTGCATGTTATGTCCCTAAAAAGAGATTCGGCGCTTTCTTTACTACAAACAACTCTCTACAAATACCGTACCGGGTGTACTCTGCTTCGCTTGCGATTAGGGTGTCACCAAGAGAGCCAGTTGATAGAAGATCGTTACTCAATCGGATTTATCACCAAATCTGACTTTGACATATAGTTACTTATTTGTATTGGATCTTCCTGATTACATTACTGCTCTTTTTTTGGCTTGGGCTGAATACCATGCTAGCCACCAGCCACTACCCAATACATTAAAATTTCTCGTATTCGTTAACTTTACTTACATTAACGCTGTCGCTGGATAACTATTTGATAGTACGTAAAACACGGTATATCCATAAGTATTGCGACAATGTGTACGTTTTGCTGCGGAGATCTATGTTCCAGAGTTCCTGGATTTTCAAAATAAGAATATAACTGAGCGTAAACTATTTAGTATAAGGCAAATTCTTGTCATTTAAAATATTGCTGAGCACTCCTCCTAATATCTGTAGCATAGAGGGGAATAAATATATTGCAACAATTAGAAAAGCTATATTTTGACATAAGGAAATCATTTTTCAGCATTACTTTTTAACCCTGGGTTATGATATGAATTTATAATGGAACGGAGTTACCAATTTGTGTAAGTGAGATAATTTGCTATAAGGGACATTACATGTATAATGCAAAGTTGAAGTCAAAATTATTGTGACTGACAATCTGTATAAGCACTTAAGTGAATTTAACTGTTAATATCCATATTATACTAGTTGAACAGACTATATACATACAGAAAAGTACCTACCTAGGTAATGTATCATACGTACCCCAGTACCCATGCTAGTAATTGTGTTCTACAGTTAAAGGTTAGATACAGTGATAGTATGTAATATTGAGTACAGTATTGCATATTACACTGTAATAATATGCAATACTCTACTTACAGAGAAGATTACACTATAATTTATACAAATATTACTTCTGCTGAATGATAAGTGAATTAAGATCTCTCTGCTCTGAAGATGAGTAAAAGTAAGCATTTAGGTGCCTGTCGTAGCAAAACAGAATAATATCGCAGTGTGTGACATGCTACTAATAGCATTAAAGTTGGTACCACACTAATACATATCATAGTGGCCTACCCTGTAACTATAGCGGTTAGCCCTATTACGGATTCTAAGCACAGATTTTCGAAACAAGTGACATTTATATTTAAAGTAAGGAACATCAAAGGAAAATGAAATCCCTTTGGGAAATTGGTGAAAGTCTCGAATTTAATGTTAATGTTTTGGAAGAGCGGACAACGTCACTTCAATTTATTGCAACAACACATCATCTGCTTATTTTGTCACCATCAGTTGTCTTTTATATGGAACAAATTCTAATGAAAACAGATACAAAGAGAACGCTTTCATCCTATCTGCATTGCGAAGCGAGACTCTACAGGCTTTAATGTTATGAATATGCTGCAGATTGTACGTACTTGAATGCAATTTAAGCTGACAAATTCGTTTGCAGTAAAACGCAATACGTTACGTAGACGAATCTGAAGATGAATTTGATATAAGAAACTAAACATCTTCCTTAGAATCTTAGACAACACAGCACAAGAGACTAAAAGTTCTCCTGCTGCGTGGCTTACCATAACTCATATAAATTAGAAGTATTTGACATGCGGGCATTGGTTATGCATTGAAGTTTTGCAGGCCGACCTACAAAGTACAAAGGTGGTGGACTATCTAATGATTACATAAATATTTGAACTAAACTAGATGTGGAAACTGAAATTTAATTAGAAGGGAAGAGATGCCCATATGATTATAATATAGATACTTAAAGGTTACGAGTGCTATATAAGTAGTAACTAAGTAGTAACTATACTAAGTATCTTGGCATGTTACCTACTTTGTATTTACGATTTCCTTGTTAAAAATACATTTGGTCTAATTCCATTATTTCGTGGATAAAACGGACAATTTTGCACTTTTATTGTCGAGACCATACTCCCTTAAATATCTCCGAAGGAAACGATGATGTTATACTATATTTCTAAATATGAGTATCTTATTTAGATTTATGATTTCCTCGCTACCTAGGCTCAGTAGGCTTCCCATAAAAGTGACTTGAAGAGTAGATCGTTAAAACTCTTATACATAATCCAGCTTCATTGGGCATTTTTAGTTATTACTTAGATTAGAAAAATTATGAGCATGGACTTTTTTACAGCTTAAAAAACGTGCCTATTAAACATCATCTTATTCGTATACCGTAGAGTTGTAGTTGTAAAATATGCATATCTGTTTCTGTGCACTAGGTCCTTTAAATAACTTGCACTGCTCACTGCATTATACTGTTTAGCAAAAAATGGAAATAGTAATCAAATCAGTCTAAATACAAAACTTTTGAAGATTAAAATGTAATGAATGTAATATTTATACCTTATACAACGCTATATCGGATGGCAGAGAAAAAATATGCAGTAAAATGCAAAATGAAGTGAATAGTAAGTAGAGCTTATAGTTTAACATTATAGAGCTGCGTTGGCAAAACAAACTCACACATAATAACATAAAAGCGTCAGTCCATTGCAAAAATGGGAATGTTTGTGATGGATAGATTACGAATGTACTTAATATTCATTCCTATCTGTCTGGATTGAAAAGCTCGTAGCAATTCTGTGGAATATAGTGGAATGCGAAAAAGAATTTTCATTCAAAGAACGAAACTGAAAAATATCCTCGGGGTAAGAGGCTCCTTTTGCGTTTATGTTTTGATGGAAAGGAATTGTATAAGAGTATGTATAAGCTGACATAAGAAGTTGTGATGAGATGTGAGAATAGGAAAGCTTTTGAATGAGAGCAGCAGGGCGCTACAGGAGATAAAATGTAAGCAACCATCAGCCAAATAGTCTAGTTCTGGCTCTCTTCTAGCTAGTTCTTCTTTCTTTACACAACTTCGCAACAAAACACAGTTTTAAAAGCTAAAATAAGCGAACTAGAAATCCGAAGCAGGTGTAACAACTTCCACAATTTCCTTCAAGAAAAACTTATTACGAAGCAATCCAACATATGTTACTTACGCTTAGCTAAGAACGGAAGACTGTGAAGAGCCAAAGCGAGAAGAACTCTTCCTGTCAGCCAAAGAGTTCTCCTTGGAGCAAATACTAACTGAATACAATTACTATATAATGTAGCTTTCCAAATACTACACTCCTTGGCTGGGTAGTTCAGTCAGTTAGGGTCATCGGCAGCTTCCGTCGGCAGGCGGGTTGGTTACTACTTATACTATGTTAAGACTACCATAGACGGTGTGGCTGTGGATTGTGGACATGGAGTATGGAGGATAGCTGCAGGAAACTTTCCATCTAACTAGACTGTGCCAAAATTTTATTTGGCAATCTTACACTTCTGACCGACTGAATAGCAAAAAAACGCCTAAAGAATTACTATAACTTATTAGAGTTGAATAAATAAATAAAAAAGTTGAATAAAAACAAACATAGTGTCTGTATAAAAGCAAACTTTTTCACGAGGCACAATCACATACATAAAATAATTGCATTGAATAGCAAAAGGTCTCATTGATAATGTTGTAATGTATGAATAGTTTCCCCATGTGGTACACTAATCCCGACGGGACATTCGATCAGCCTGGTTATCCAAATGGACTAAGATGGAGGATAAAAGTTTTACTTTTAAAAGTAGGGAAAAATCATTTATCACTTTCAAAAACATGGTAGATTTTGATAGCCCCTGTATGTACAAATATAGTGAATTAATAATGGACATTAGAAAGAATTCGTGGCCGTACATGCGGTAAGTGGAAAATGCAACATTACCCTAAAATTACACTTACAGTCTTGGCCCAATCTAAATTAAAATGTAATTTACCAAAATAATGTGCAAGAGCTTCACGAAGGCAATAATGCTATGTTAGCAAACGCCATAAATATTAATTTAAATGTTTATGGTTAGCATAGCAGTGTATGCACTTTCGTTGACCATTTTCACACAAAAATTCAATTTCAATAACCTTAGGTAAAGCTATGAAGAATGCTGTTCAAGAAATTTTAAAGGAAAAATTCATGTCAAAATCCAAAACCCGAAAAACAGTACAGCCATTGCAAGGTTAGGCATATTGTATTTAAATTGAGTTGGCTACAGGTACCCAGACCAGTTGTAAAGCAAAATAAAGTTGATTATTTTTGTTCTTAAACTGGGGTTTTAGACTTAGTAGATTATAGGGGTAAAGCTAGCTAATACCTATAGGCAAAATTCCACTTCCAAGTATATATTCAGTCGGACTTAGTAAATGTAATTGTATTTGAATTCCCTATCCAACCTTAGAAAAGCTTGCAATTCCCTATTCGTAGTTAATATTACATGGAATTCCCGATTCTCGAGTAGAATTACATGTACATGTAATGTAATATTATTCCCCATTTACACTTAGAAATGCATGTGAAGTTCACATTGTGTTGTGAATCCTTACCTCAAAATAGAAATGTTGTGTTTCCTTCTGATAAGTAGTTGCAATAGAATTTCATTTTGTAGTTACTGAAATAGGTTAACATGCTATGCTGCCGGCAGCTGGTTGAATCACTCACTTTTACTCTTCATACTTGTGCTCAAGACCTCAAGACGTACCTGAATTATGGTGACGCGACAATTCCCCTCGCGCGACTATTCCCCTCCGCGACAATTCCCCCCGCGACTATTCCCCTCGCGACAATTCCCCTCCACGACAATTCCCCTCCGCGACAATTCCCCTCCGCCCCATTAAAAATTAATTAATAATAATAAATAATTAGTAATAAATAAAATTAATTAATT
>JAQFYC010005399.1:0-14517 GCA_034694165.1 Tomocerus mixtus
GATTTTTGGGGGAAATGCTATTGCCATTACTCAAACATTTATATTCGCCTAAACTTCCCATCATCACTCCATTCCACTCCTGCGGAGAAAAGTGTTTTCCTCCTCAAAAGCATTCCGTATCCATAGTTTGAATATGTACAATACTGTAGAAGAAAGAATATCTTTTACTCCAATTTTACTCAGGCTTTTAACCTCCTAGGTATGCATTACATGTGTATTCTGCTTATTAAATATTAAATATTAGGCTAAAACGGTAACTAAATACTTGGTCGTGCTTAAGGACCACATTCTGTAAAGTAAATAAAAGCCCACGAACATTAGGTATTTGCTTTCAAATATTTAAATAAGTCTCACTCTTCTGCTAAAATGTTTCGCTCTCTTCTTACCACTTTGTTTACAGGGGTTATTTTTTGACAAAAATGCACAACACTTCTAATCCACAAAAGATAAACTACGGTATATGATATTTCACTGAGGTTCACAAATAGAGGCCCGTTAGACTTTCATAATTGTAAAGATGTAAAATTGCAATGTATTGGCCCGGTATTTCCAGAAGGCGTTTGTTTGTCTTGTTGTGCAAATAAATATTCAAAATTTCGGCGATTGTTTCTGAATCTTTCGGAATTCCTCTTCCTCACAACGTTATGAACATTTTGTACAATTCTTTTAGTATAAATAGGAAGTATGCATTAGCTTTCTCCACTTTCTCTAACTCTAAATTGTGCTTGTTTTAATGGAGCGTGTTAATGATAAATTGAATAACCTGAAACCGAAAATGGTAAAGAAAGCGTTTGTCATTTTACTAAAAATCCTTTGTCTTGATAAGTATTGTGATCGGGTGTATGAAAACAGCTCTGTACCGAGGAAACACTAAAGGATTATTCTAAGGAAACAAAATATGTACATTATGCATAAATATGTGCATAGAAAGAATATGAATGTTGATTTATATTAAGTTGGAGTTGGAGAAAGTCGGAAATACCCTGCCAAACAATTGTATAGGTACATAAAGAATGGCAACTATACATACTAGTATACATTTCATGTATGCGTATGCTTTTAGTCATATTTCTTATATACGCTATGGAGATCCAATAGTTATTTGCATTAGAGACAGCATTTACTTATTTCTACACTAAGCTTTACATCGTCTGCTCTCTAGACTCTTCTAGCCTATCTCGGATCTCGGTTTTGGCTTCCTTTAACTCTTACTCTGAATCGAGTTGACTTTCTTTCTTGAATTGAATGGATGAGGATGGATAGATACGTAGGAAAAGGGTTTTATACCCAACTTTGTTCATGTGTCATGAAAGAAAGAGTTTCAAAGGAAGACAGACATCAAGGCGAGAAGAAGAGGAAGAGTTTCTAGGAAGATTCTTGCATTAAGCTTCCTAAACGGAGATACCAGAATAGATACCAACGCAACATTCATACAGATATATATATTTAGGATAGATACTATGTATACTGATGAGTGGAGGAAGGAGAGAAGCCCCGCTGCATGCACCAGCCAGCACCAACCAGCACCACGTTTCTGTTTCTGTCCTTTATTGGAATTCGTAATCGAAATTAAATCCCTAGGTTTTTGCACAAGGGAATTCACTTGACTTCCATTTCTCTTGCTGTTGATTGTGAGGGGAAACTTTAGGCTAATGTTTATTCGAGTTCGTGATCCCGAATGAGAGCTTTCCCTTGTCTCTCTGACAGTCGAAGAAAGAAATGGACACTATCTTTCCATACATACATACTTCTTCATTTATATAGTATCTCCGTGCTTATGCCTTAGGCACAAGAACCCCAGTGTCCAAGTCATAAGGTCATTTTACCTTTCCTGTTCTGTTCCTGAATAATTATCCTTAATTTTTGGATTTTAAAAAACTTTTCAGTGTATTCTCAAATATATCCACTGAAAGTCTTGTTTTTTCAAAAACTTCTATAATTGAGATGAATAGATAAAAGGTATTTCATGACCACTCTGCCTGATGATACTGTGTGCCTACGACATCTAAACTTCTTAAGATGGCAGGCAATAACTGTCTATATACTTATCCATCCAAAAGAATAGCCCAATTTTGAATATACTGAACTAAATGTTGTCTTGTTCAATTATAATGGCACTATAACCATTCATCCAGCCAAGCCAGTGACCTAACTTACATAAAACACGAACCTCATCTGCACCATAATCCTACAAATAAGGTTATTACTATAAGGGAACATAAGCCAATGTAATGTATCATGATGGCTCTTTGCGATTCTGTCTTTTTGGTTTACTTTCTTACTATGAATTCCTTATCTTCGATATCTTGAGGTATGTTTAGGTAACGTATAATGTCTAACGATTTCGCAGAAAAAGGGAATATCTAGGTAGGCAATTAGAGCAGTAGCTCGGTAACACACAGTATAATGAAATGAGCTTAAAAGGAATAGTCATTTAACTGTCTGTTTCTATCCTTGTGTGTCTTTTCTTAATTGACAATTTAAGTAGGGGCTAACCTATAAAAGAAATGTAGATCTGTATCTATTTACTTATACAGTAGACACAGGATATCTGCATAATAATAATTGCTCTAATTTAATTTGACCAATTAACATCAACATCGTAATAGTAATTGATTCTAAATATTTTTATATTGTTACATTTTTATTGGCCTTTCTTTAATAAATATACAGAATAGAAGTCGTAAATAAATTATTTAACAAAAACAAAAAATATCATTTAATTTTAAGTAGATATAACTGTACAATTTTATTTAAGATGAAATTACAATGGTTTGGTATAGAACATTTCCGCTCTGCTTATTGCAGAATGACGTAAGCACTTTGAGTATTCACTCGGCAATGCATGCAATTTCTAATATTTCCTGATTATTTCATTTCCAATCAAAAGCACAATTTTTGGTGACATTTCTTGAGAATTTCTGTTATTTTTAATTTGCAGGTAAAACGGAGACGATGACAGTGAAAGAAGATTTGGTCCCCGGTACAGGTGTGAACGTAACGCTGAAGGGGACGCGTCTAAACGGAGAAATGAGCTACTGGGCATCTTTGAAAACATATTTCAAGGATGACACTTCCTCCGTGCGTCTTATAGACGGTCACCGAAAAGTGATCGAGATCCGCAGCATTCGTCTGGAGACGAGTAAGCCATATTTCCTGAGAGACGGTGCCCTGGTTCCAGAGCCAACAACGACGACGCCAACGACGACCACGACGGCGGCATCTTCCACATCTCCGCCGACAGCTGCTCCCAATGAGGAGAATAGCAGCAGCAGCAGTCACAACGGTGACGAGGCAGCTGCACTTCCCATCGAAAATGAAATCCAGTCTGATCAAAGCCAAAATCTGATGGCTGATATGAAATCTTCGTCGCCAGCGGCCAAATCAATCGCACTCAGTCATGCAGCATCCAATTGGAAATTTCGTTCCTCTATATTTCAGTTCTTTACCCTTTTCATTATCCTATACAATGTTTCTCCTTTTTAGTTAGCACACAAAGTTCACTTCACTCGCCGTGACCTCATCTTCACGAAGAAACTTTTGCGCTCTGTAGAGACTAACTAAGATGCGATGCGAAATATTTACCTGTATCCTTACGTGTATTGTAGGTAGCTAGCACTATAAACTAACTAAAACTATATAGAACTAGTAAAGTAACTAATATGTAATATATTGTGTAGAAGGAAGGATCTGTTATTTTTAGATGATATTGATATTACTATAAGGAATCTATTATACATACATATAAATACTACAGAACAAATATTAAATACATACAATACACACATTCATTGACTTAATCCAATCTTGCAACAATCTATGTACACAATGTTTGAAACTATCTTATAATACTATATAAAATATTTAATATGTACATACATGCATTCTTGTTCTAAATATTTGCAGTTACAGAGTTGTGCGTGGACACTATTACTATTACATAAATACCTTATTGCCTATCCCTTAATTATACATACAGATAATATTATATAATACAAAATACTACAGATTAATAATATAAATACAGTAGATTCGGACACTATTTAAGATGATAGTTAATACGCATTACGCAAAATATACACATTTATTATTCATTCGTTCATGGTAATGAAAACATTAATCTAACTATTGTATAAACGATAGCTCTCGGTGCATTTAAATATTTTGTTTATAATATAATTACACTTCTGTACTGTACAGCTATATTATTAATTGTTATACCCATACATAGATTAGGTATCCTTATAATGGATGTTATTATATAAATAGATTCCTACAGGTATGCATAAGTATAATATTATGTACACAGTATTCAGTCAATAATTTGTTTAATTAAGAATGTTATTTTGTTTACGTGAATATTTAGATTTTATTGAATGGATGATATTGATATTATGTCACATTACTACTACATAATAGTTTACGATAGGTATTGCCTACTTATATTATGTGTATAACTATATTATTGATAAAGAGAAAGGAAAATTGTGTATTTTAATCTACTTATTCCACAGAAAATTAATTGCATTCTATAATAATTTGAGACCACTTTTACTTTACCTGATTGAATATTATTACAATTATTATGTTCAGATCCCTAAAACTGATTGTAGGAATGGTGCCTATTCTAATTCCCATATAAGATCCTAGTAACCAGAGGTATCCAGCCCTAACTCATCTTTACATAAGAGGAAGGGAATATTGAAATAATTAATATAGTATTTTAGCAATTGGTAAGCGCTTTGAACTATGTGTACGTAGAATGGCAATAATTATGACCAAATGGCTAAATTGGATAAAAATATGAATAATTTATCAAATTATAATTTGCAAAAGTCGATGTAGGTAGGTAGGTAGTAGGTAGGTAACAAAACCCCTAGGTTGTAGTTGAGTTGTGTGTTTACTATGTATTTGTGCATAAAAATGTAAGTAACGACCATTAAGTATGTAGACACAGTAGTTACACTTGTAATATTGAAAATATCATTAGTGCAAATCGATGCTGGTTCACTAGAGTCAAAATCTGAAGGTACTGTTAAATATATACATATTATATACATAATAATAATTTACCTCTGAAGTCACATTATAATTTCAGATATAGATCTGGATCTGGAGCACTATTACGTACGTATATTTATAATGTGCGAGTGAAGTAACTAATGGTCTGCCTTTTCTACTGATCAATCAATTCCCTTTTCGCTTCAGCAAACAGTTCCAAGTTCCAACCTTTGTAGTCTGTCTGTCTGTATAATATTACACCATTAATTGTGTCATTTACTGCAACGCGAAACGCAACGGTTTGAGTTACAGAATTCAGTAAATTGCGAGTACGGTTCTGCCATTTCTCTAGCTTGCAAATTTCGTAGCAGGTTCTCTAATTTCCTTTTCTATCATACAGATACAGATAGTAGTTGTCATGTCAAGCTGGTGAATTCACCGCACAGTCATGTCAAGCCAAGTCAGTATAAAATAAAATTATCTATCTTCCTAGAATATGCTTTCTCATTCTCTTTCTGCATTGTATGTATATGTCTTATTAAATTGTTCCTCTGAGGCGAACCTAAGATGCTAGCGATTAAATTCCTTGGATATTTAAAATGCAATAGATACTTTGTTATGTGGGGCATGATTGATTCTGAGACGATAGGATAGACATTGTTCTTTTCGCTGCTGGCCTGATATCTGGCTTGGTATAGTATGTATCTGTGCAATGTAAGTAATAATGTAATGTAAAACTCGTCTTTAGCTATGCATTCATGCGGTTATGTTATTATCAAAGGAAATCGTTTCATTTGAAGTGAAGTTAGCAATTGATGCGAGTCGAATTTAAGATCGAGGCAGAAATACGAAACGAGACGAAATACAAAACGATGTTTACAATTGATAGTGAGTTAAATAATAAAATGACTAGGCACTAGGCACAAGGCATCTCTAAAAGTTTACAGAATATACGTTTAGAATGATTATGTCAGTTCTGCTGGTCGCAATCTAGATCATGGTTGTTTTGTTATTGTTTTTTTGCCAATAGTAATAGGATACTGTGGTATTTACGCCCGGTTGTAAAATGCTCTGGTTTTGTTTGACTAATTGACAGAGCATATAAATAATGACATGACACATAAGAGCATGAATTAGGGACATCGGTATATTATCTCTGATGGTGAATGCATCTGTATTCTGTAGTACTTGTGCAATTGAGGAGGACAATGCCTCGTGAATTAAAACACGTCAAAATAAATCCGTAAATCATTCTCATACGAGTACTTACTAATAATGAGGGCTGAGGTTGAGCTGAGTTAAGTATTCTGAGTATGTTTAGTCAGATGAAGTAAAATCTACAAGCTAAGAGCAATTGATATGACATAAAAAATAAATTGACTGACAAAGCAACATTTTTCCTTTTCCTTTTTATAAACAAAAATATTATGTCCCCTACTTATACGGACACATATGTACAGAATGTTTGGAACCTCTAGTATAGACTTGCGATGCATGGAAAGCGTATAATAACATGCTGTAGTAATGACACAGTTGGAAATTGTTGACAGTCTCATAAAGAACACTTCATTCCAAGTTGTTTTTGTCACAAACTTGATATTTTCTTCTTTTTTAAATAGTAACTCAAGTTTTTACTATAGTTGCTCCTACACAAAGTTAAGTAATTTAGCTATACATATAGTATGTTTGTATTCAAACGCTGAGTTGAAGTTGAATAATATAATTCCAGTTCCCAATGGTATATCTTTTACACACAAATTGAATAGACATGTATAAGTCAAGTCAACTTCCAAAAATAAATTGAAACACTTGTGTGCTCACTCACAAAAAGGTATTCAAATCACAACGACAGCACGTAACGGATTCATTGTTTACGTAACAGCATTTATTTAAGCATAACTATACTTGGGCAATACAACACAATTTATAGTTACGCATGAAAATACCATAAGTATAAAGAACATATGGGAATGAGATGAATTCTTACAACATTCATAGTTCAAAGTTCAGTATCTACTTAATAGCTCAGTCTCACAAGCATCAACCAGCTAGACGCAAACACTAGAAATGTAAATTACTTACAATAAGAGTTGTTTACATTCGTGTAGTACGTATATGTGCAAGTTATTCCATTGTAGTGCAATAAGTAAACAGTAAATACTTTTCCCAAAGGACAGACAGGATAGTGTAGAATTTTTGTACAGACTACTGTAAACACACAAAGTTAGACTTAGCTTTGTATTTTTACAACGATTCTAGTTGTAAATGTAGCGCATCAGACAGAACACTACTGATAATATAATATTTAGTAGGGGAATTCAAAGAGACAATCCGTGATTATATAAACACATAGATAAACCTACTTATTATGCAGCCATATTCATTACCTGCCTCTACACACAGTACACAAAATAATACAAATACTAGTAAAAGTTATGTAAGAACAGATTTCTTCTTCAGAAAAGAAAGACATCTCATTCACAGTTGTATGTAGCTGTAATAAAAGTAAAAATGCACCATTTTGACTTGGCACAGTTTTTATACATCTGTCGACTATGTCTCGTCCCTTGTCAACGTCAATCTTAGGAAGAAGCCCAAACATATTATCATAAACAGACAAGAGACTTTAAAATATGAATGACAGAAGGGAACTTGCTTAGGTAAGAAAGATAGGTTTACTACATACAATTTTAGAACCTGATTGAATTCTTTAGCCCAACATGATCACAAACTCTTAGTACAACTTCTTTTACATTTACATGTACACTATACCCACAGTTTTAGTTATGAAACTTATGGAAAAATAAATTATGCATTCAAAATCATGTCCCAGTCCATCCCACCTTACTTAATAAAAATGTCATTGCAGCTGCAATGAGAAAATCAATGAGACGAAACCCCAGTGTTCTGGTTTTGCTATTACTGCTCTAAAGCAAGGATGCATTACACACATATAAGTTAGTACATCATTACAGCGAAGAGCAAGCGAGCACAACCTTTTTGTTATTTGGAAGGATCTATTACAAGTTACAAGGTTTCTCTGTCATGTCACTGTTAAATTAAATGATAAAGTGAAAGGTACATGAATAATAACAAAGGACATGGATAGGTATATTAACATTTCATTATGTAACAATCTAAAAGAACACACATGCATAAATGCCAACTTTTACCTTACCTTTTCAAACGGGTAATAGTAATGTAATGAGTACAGAAATGCAATTTAGATTGGCATCCATGAAGATGATAAAGTTCCCTTAAGTATTTAGATTGCATTACATTACTTTACATACCTTGGTAACACAAGTGCAGTACTCACAAGAATTAAAGAGGAGGTATTAATAGTTTTACCCTTTTGCTTATAACAATGCAGCAGACCGCATCCCATGATATGATTTAATGTAGATGTATGTATAAGAAGTGGGTATCGTATATTCGTATATATTGGGACATGACATGACATGACGTAAGTAATGCACCATAGAATAACCATAAGAGTAATATTATGACATTTTAAGAATATTACTATTAGGATGTTCTGTCTGGATGCTGTCATGTAAAATGTAAAAGGGCAAGGCAAGGTAGTGTACTGCAATGTAAAGCTCTGTAAATCATGTCATACTTAACTTAGACTAACTAACATGAACTAACCTATAGTAACTCTATCTATGTAAAATAGTACCTGTGTAATGTAAAATATATACATAAAATATGCTAATGATAAGGTGTTTTCTTTGGCTTGAATTTATTATGTACTTACAACTATATGTTGCAGGCTTAGTCCTACCGGTAAACTTTATATAGGGCTTTACTGTTTACACAGAGATCCCTTACATTTTTCTGTAGTAAATCTTTAGAATACGCATTGAAACATTTTTTGATAGATTTCAGTAAACAGTATTTTTTCATATGAAAAATTCTTTTGATAACCTTTTTCCGTGTTTAGTGTAATTTAATCTTAATATGATTAATTGAAATGAGTTTTTCAGATTCAGCATACCGTTTTCTGTTAGAAAATTGTTTAATACATTATGTCCCAATTGCCTATACAAAAATGTTTTAGGTGCATTTATGGTATCCAAATTGCCTTTATAGGAAGTATTATTACCTTTTTACGTGGCTAATTTACCTGCAACATATATATACCTATTATACCTACTGGAGTTTTCTCTCGTTACTTTACTTACTTGTCGAGGAGTTAAGTAGGTAGTCAGGAGTCACTGTGTAAATTGTTATGTAATCTAAATGTTAAGGTTGAGTTGAGTCTCTATTTCAATGAGCTGAAAGGACGCGGACGGGAAAGATGATTCATGAATGTTAAAAGCTATTGCAGGAGGGCAAGCAGGAGCAAGGAAAATATGGTTAGGTAGCTATTAATTGTGTATGTAAGAGATTCGAATCCGAAATTGGACCTCATTCCATTCCACTGTCTTTGTTAACACTCTCGTCCTCTGCTTATACCTAAATACAATATACAACGCAGAATATCTAACAGAACAGGCCAGGCACAGGACAGGTAAACTAAAGATCAGTATGTAAGATAGTCAGGGTTATGTTATGTAAGTCAAACAAGCGGACAGCTAAATAGCTACCCATTATTATTATATTGTGCTCTAGAGCTAATTCAATTTTCTAAAGTAAAGTCAAATCTAAGCTATGAAACTCGTCTATTGTATGTATGAAATGAATGTCATTATCTATCTCTGTCCTATCTAAGTCTTCAATGGAGAAACTAATAACAAATTAAATATTATACATAGTACAGACAGCAGCACAATACACCTTAAATATGTGAATAATGTCTATAAAGTGTAAATACAGTTAAAATGCTATACATGACTGCTGTTATCTTTTGATTATGTAATAATTTAAGTAGATCTGTGTACTGCGACTGTTTATAGAATGAGACTACTGAATTATTGAACTACCTACATTTCTATTTAGAGTTACTTACATTAATCCCCATCTACTATCTACCTTCCCATCTTTCTAACTCATCTCATCTTGTTCCTATCGCTCTGCCTTTACAATTTATGCGTATCACCTTGTTGATTTCATTATGTAGATTGTATTTAGTACTACGTGTTTGTAATTTGTATTTTGTCTCCTCTGCAAAGGCTACATGTATTTTTCTAAAAAGCTTCCCCTTTATTAGTTACTTATTTAGGTACACTTACTACAGTACAGAAGCGAACTCGGAACAAGTAATTTCATTATGACAGCATTCAGCTATACAATTACTATATCTGTACATGTGTACATATATCTATTATGTATGAATGGAAGTGTAAATACAGACAGATTGCAATTATTGTTACTGTTACTATTATAACTGTACATAAAAGGCTGTCTATAAATAGTATACAGAATTTACATATGTATTAGTATATTGTATCTGTACATGTATGTACATAACTAATAATAAATAGGTAAGGTATAAATATTTTATGTTATAATTCTGGCACACTATTACTATACATATACAATACACTACTATTACAATATATCTATACTGTATTAACGATTGATAATTACCAATGTTATAACTATAAGACAGGAAGTACATGACTCTGTAAATGTAAAATGCTATTTAGACCAAATAAATGTATGCTATGCTGTACAGATATAATTTAACTGTTAAAAATGTATGAAGACTTCTTTTATATTCATAATATTTCATCTTTCATCCAAACTGCATGCTAAACAGAAACAGACCACATTACACATTGCAATAATTAAGGGGTACCTAAAATGGCCCACCTACTAGATAAATATAAATAAGGCATGCACAAGAACACATTAAGGCACACTGTAGTTACTGTTATGTAAAATGTAATTGCTTACGTTTTGTTAGTGTTCACTCGTTAAGCTTATTGCTTTCAGCATTGCATCAACATCAACATCAACACAAGTGCATCCCCATTAAAACATCCATTACGACTTTACGACACTCGTTCTACGAAATAGTTACAATTAGACCTTGTCAACAATTCCCATCCCATCCGTTGTGTTATGATTATGATGATTCTCCGTTTCAGTTAACAATATTCCGTTATTCTATGTATGTCCAATTTAAAACAGTTCACTTAACTTGTCATGGCCAGATTACATAGAACTAGAATTTTGTAGAGGACGTAAACAAATGCTTTTCTATTGTTTACAATAATATCTATGAGTAATTATCTACACTGCGTAGCTCTGACTTCTGACTATGTAAAATGTAAACTAATATTATATAACTTCCGTAAAATATGTCATGTCATGTTGTTGATGTGAATGTGAAAGAATGAACCTATAGAAGTTGTATGTATAAGTACAGCATAGCTTACTCATTTAAAGAAGGGCAACTTTTTTAAATGAAGAACATTGTTTCTCTGCTTTCGCATGAAGGAACACATGGCACTAATAAAATGACTAATATTGTGGTAGTAGATAATGTTAAAGTCTAAAGTTACTACTTTGTCGTGTCATCAGAGATCATCCAGAAGGCAAATTTAAGGAATAAGTTCTTTGCTTGCATTTTATGTACTGACTCGATGACGTAATCCAAACCAAATGCAAGAGAATAAGAAGAAGAGTTACCCCGTTTATATTTAATGTAGTTTATGACCTAGGGGAGAAAAGTTTGTTTACTCCTAAGAAGATCTGGAGGTTAAACTTAAGAAGTGGAAGCTAACGAAACACAATATAACATAAAGACAGGACAGGACAGGGTGAGGCATATGTAAGTAACAACTTACCTATGATATTACAAACGACTGACATTTAATATATGAATGTATGAATGTATGTACACACTTTCTTATCAGATTGCAGCCACGATCCACAAAGGAGCTAACTTCATTTTAAGAAGAAGCTTCTCACTTCTGGCCTATAAATTACTAGTAATAATATTTAAAGATTTTAGAAGTTTATATGCAAACGAGTAAAATTAGGTAGTTTGTAAGCATGCAGTAAGTTTAGTAGTGGTAGCTTAGGTAGCTATTTATTAGAAAAATGCAAGTAGAATTGAGTTTTCAAGAAACATGAACCGGAGAAGCAGAAGAGTGTGCCCAAGCCAAAGCCACGCAAGCCCACCCGACCGAGTCTCACACAATGTAATGAGAGAAGCTGCCTAACCCTCTGTTACAGTCACAAATCAAAGAATGCATTTTACCAGTCAGCCGAAATGAAGTGAAGCAAACAAAAATTATGAGGAATGTGCACCTCACCTCTCAAAGCCAAACCACATCACCAAAACTCACTTTTCTTTGTCTTACGTTAAGTTACGTTCCCATCTTTCCTCTCACCACATCAATTCCTAATGAAATTACTCAAAAATTCCTTTATTCGAGATTTCAATTTATAGCTCTTATTAAGTATTTCCCTTTCTTTTACAATTACGTACTGCCAATGTTAGGTCATGTAATTGGTAGTTTGAATTTTGAATTATTGACCTTTAGCTCAGTGAGGGTGTTACAGTATGTTAAATGCCAACTTTGCGGTTCTTAAAACATAAAAGTCGGAAAATATTGTACAATTGTAAACCAATTAAAATTAAACAATAATGATGAATATTTTCTATTATTCTCAGTATAAGCAGGTTGTGTGAAAAAGCATATGTTCTATATGTATTTCAGAGATTTTTTCTAATAAGTTATTGTCACCCGTACTTTGCGGCACTCTTAGACTACAAACATACAATTCAATTTTAATAGCCTACGTACATAGGATATGTAAGCTTCAACATTAGTACCTTTTTAACACACGGAAGTTATGCACTGGTTTTGAGGTGTGGAATTGGCAGGAAGGTAAAACTTATTATGATGATATTATTTTACGAATTCCTAATTATCTACCCCAATAGTTGTAGTTTGTCTTTGTGTTGTTATCACAGAATGACATTTTGTATAAGTCCATAATACATTTAGGTGCAAATTACATCGTTTGAGTGAAACTTGTGCTTTTGGTGGTACATGAAAACGTGTCGTGTTGAATTGCGTTGCACGAGGCATTTCCTTACCCGCAAGCAAGCTTTTCGACAACCCGATCTGGTGAATCTGGTCTGTTGTTATCGTTAAGTCAAAGCGACCAAATGCTTACTGCTGGATTGAATATGAATATGATATTGCTTAACTTATGAATGAAGTTCATAAATGTATTGCATATTGATCGCATGATTTGCATTTTCCATGCATGAAAAAAAGCATAAAGTAAACGCAGGATGTGTATGTGCTTAGGGGCATTGTAAATAGCTCAAGGGATAGAATATCGGCACTTAGTGCTTATGCTGTACTTACATTTACTGCACTGAATATCTGAATTTCTCAACTTTATAATGGAAATGGGCTTTACAGAAGACAGCACTTATACGCTTTCACCCATGCATGCATTATGGTATTCGTATGCACTAAATTCACATAAAAACGCGTGCAGCGTACAAGTTCCATCGTTAAGGATGCAAATTACTAACAAGTGGATAGTAGCCCTTTAATTTATAAAATTCATTAATTAAAACCTGGCTTTTATTTAGCTTTTAAGCTTCTGACTGATTAGGAATTCTCGAATGCATGTTCATTTGGACGGAAATGCTCCTGCACTGCTAGTTGTATTCGTACAATTGGTGTTTATCAGATACCTGCAATATATGCACATATTCTAGAGCAAGTGTGTGTAGCAGTAACATTTAACATTTATTATGGCTGTATTTTAGGGCTTCAACAATTGTTTCATTTAATTTACCTAAATAACAGCATTCGCGTAAAGTATTTGTTTACAAGACTATATTCAATTTTGAAAAAATACATTTTGACACTGCCAAAAATACTAAGTACACAGTAGCTACAAGAAACAGACAGTAATGAAATATAAAGACATGTGGTATTGCGCTATACACCGTCCCAAACAATAAAGCAGTAAACCTGGCCTGGACTACCACCCACAATACAATCATGGAAGTAGAGCACCTATTATTACTACCCGTATAACAATAATAATTTCGGAAACAATTTCTCTAACAATAAGAAAAGTTTGCTGGTAAAGTTTCAATCACAGTTCCAAAAGACTCCAACTTATTAACGCTAAATAACCAACCCTTGGGAAATTCGTTTCCAGAGAGGTAGTGACGATCAAAAAAGTCTGTAAAAAAGAGTTCAAGAAAACCATCGTCAGGCTAAGCCACAACTACAACTTCTTATGCTTAAATCTTTTCACTTCTTCCCACGGGCTTCGTATTAACTTAGAGTAAATCCGGAAAACTCTCTGATTACATTCATTTCCTTTCCGTGCTCATGATGGTAACGGAATGAAGGCGGAGTGAGTACAGTTGCATTTTGCTCTACGCATATAATATGTTGATATAAATAGTTTTTACATAATATAAAGGCTTGATATGTCCATATATATTGAATACAGAATAATAATCTTTAGTAGTTATTGTTACTGTATATAGTAACATAGGGTATACATAAATATTACATGTACCTGACAAAAAAATCTATACAAAAACATGACAACAGACTAGAACATTATCTACAC
>JAQFYC010005400.1:0-14516 GCA_034694165.1 Tomocerus mixtus
GTGTGTACGCAATTTTCCTATGTACGATTCTTTCCCTGTCCGCTTTCTTCCGGTGTAAGATATTTTCCTGATACCCACTTTATCTTCCAACACAAATGCATTTGCGTGTATTGACGTATGTAATTGGATGAGAGCTTTTACTGCCAGAAAGACGATGAACTTGATTTTTCTTATTGTAGCTTGATTGTAAGTAGGTAGAAGTAGAATATTTTCTGAGATAATTAGAAATGATTTTAGAGATTTTTTCAATTCTTTTTGAAGCCTCAAGATTGTTATTTAGCACTAACTAAAACTGACTTTTAAAGCACTATAGTCGCTTAAGCACAGGTGAGAATCTAATGCTCCCTTGTAATATCCAAATACAATCGTACACTGTTCATTGACTAAAGTTCGTTGATCTAACTTTATATCAGTAATTGTAGATTTTCAATAGTACTGTTAGCAATGTAGTAACAGAATTGTAGATCGTCTAATATTGTTGTAAAGTAATAAAGCAGTGTAGTAACTGGATTTATTTATCTTGTTGAAAAAAATAAAAATTTTAATTTAACGATGACCTTCTCTTGTCTCTTATGTATCTGTTCCGTTCTGTTGCTAGTTTTTGACATATTATGTTCAGTGCTCATTTTCTTGTGTAAACTAGAACAGAAAACCCACTTTACATATAGCGGTGCCATTTTGTAATACATTGTTCTTTTCGTAGCTACTGCTAATTTATAAGTAAAACAAGAACTTCAGATCTCGAAAACTGTATAAAAATGGTTTAGTGGGAGTGGGGCCAAATAATTAGTGATCAAAAAATTGATTCAGTGAAATGAAAGATAAAATTTTAATTAAATTAAATACAAGTAAATTATCTAAAATATAGTACAATAGTTGCCCTACTCCTACTGTGCAAGGCAGATCGAAGTGATAATGATAGTAGTTTTAATGTTTTTCCAAACTTTCGGAACTAAATCCAGGATTTTCTCCATCAAGCTCTTTCCTCAATTGGATCCACCTTTCAATTCCATTGGGTGGATCTTCCTCTTGACTTGCGATAGCATCCTTCATAATTTTATCTATTTTATCTTGCCTTCTGCTACCTTGTAGCTCATTCACAAAACAATTTACAAGCCATAACCCATAAAGATGACCTATCATTGTCAGCATAAATGGAATTTGTGAGAAGAGAGGTCTTCCGGATATTATATACATGATGTAAATGATTAGTTTGAAGACAAATATGGCACATCGGATGTAGAACCAAATCAAGCATTTAACAATGCTTTTCTGAAATTTAAATGAAATTTTATTTTATTTTCTATTAATTGCTGTAACCTTTTTAATGAAAATATAATATTTAATTTATTCTAACCTGATGTGCTCCTACGAGAAGAATGATAAACATAGCCAGATTCATCGTGGTATAGAAAATCATTAGTGTTAATGATATCGCCTTATGATTTAAGGATAATTTAGCCTCTACCAGAATAAAATAGGACGCTGTACATTTGTTTATCCTAATTGCAATCATTGTCAGCATACATACAACAAATTACAAGACTCACCTAGTGGGGACTCCGTTTCATTTTTTGCATGGACATTTATGGTCTCTGGGAAATCTACTTTTTCAAAAGGATCCAACGACAAAATTCCATATTTTCCCAACACTACGACGAACCAGATAATTCCCAGTAGACCAAATACCTTTCAATAATCCATATTATATTATAGAACTAGATAAATCTTATTATCAATAATATAATATTAGAAATTTCGATTTATTTACCATGTCCATTAGGGCGATTAATTTAGCTCCTGTTCTCAAAGGTATTAAATTGCATGTCGGATGGGAGCTTTTTTTCAGTTTTGCACACGCCATTATTTAAGAAATAGTAAACTATTGCAAATTACAAAATTATTATAACAGCTAAACAAGACAAATAAATATCTTCGCTGTGAGCGAAAAGGAACGGCTAAAATCCGTTTGGCTATACTGTTTGTTATTGTCTATCAGTATTGGCACTTAAAAATTCCGATTTCAGACGGACCAGGTTTAATGTATAACGTACTAATAATTTCTGGCTTGGTGAAGGTCTCATAAAAACTTTCTGTTGGCAATGCAAGAATTAAGTTAACTAGTCTCATAAAAGCAAGGCATTTCTTTTAACACATTTCGGTAGTACCTACTTTACGTGGGTAGTAAGCGTAGAAGGAGGGTACAAATAACTACTGCGCAAATTGTAAACTTCAAGGGAAGCATAAATTTTCCTTGCGATTACATAAGACATTCTCGTCAAGAATAATAAATATAGTTACAAAGTAGAAACACTAGTAGAATATTAAATAAATACCTACTGAATCATCTGAATCGACATTATCTAACTTATGTAGTCTTTTCAAATACTACTTTCTTTAGTATGTCTTCGGCTCTTCATAAAACAGTACATTACATATTCTGTAGCTCAAAGGGTAAGTTTAACTATATATTTAGGTATATGCTATATTTACTGCATAGAGTATATATGCTAGGTGGAAATGAATAGATTTACTATTAAAATTCATCTCTTTTAAGGTTAAAACTAATTATTACCTACTATACCTACGTATGTGGTGACTTTAGCATGGTTGAACAGTTACCTTTTGTAAAGACTTAAGCTAAAGTAGCATTATGCAAATATTAATTACAGTGCCTGTGCATCTTTCCTTTCAAGACTTGCTAAGTATTACTTGAGTATTAAAAGTCAAATGCAAAATGAACGTACGTTCACAGTCTGCTCCACATATTCCAACAAATAAATCCACATGATACATAATGCATATTAAAGTAAAAATTAGCAAGTTAAACTGAGAAGCTAAGTAAGTGCCAAAAACCCAGTGCAATGTGATTTTGAAATTACTAATTAGCGACTTGGTTTTGTCTCTGAAATAAGTTGAAGAGATGCTTGGGTGTACTAGTAATAGTAATGTAAGAATACTAAACTGCACTAGTCTTTACCGGTTTTGCCATGCCAGTCTATTGTGTTTACTTTGAAATATTGTATGAAGGATACTTTTACACACCGTAAATGGCAATTTATTCCCATCCAAAGAAGTTTCTATCATATAATAGCATCATCATTATCATACTTCATTATGCATACATATTGAAAGAATAGTTAGTTTAGCTTTATTACTATAATAGTAGAGATATAAATTCTATGTGTTTGCATTTATGCTACTACTGTATGTAATATCTAATATCGTATCTTTACGTATGGTTGTTTTGTCTTGTCTGAATGTAGAGTAGCAATAGTAGCATCATGACTTGGTAGCGAACACTAAAAGTAATTATCACCATTCTCCATTATTCCAAACAAAACTTAAATTCTCGTACACCATTGCATTAGATTAGTATATACATATTATGTATAAGAAGATTGCGTTATTGGGTTGTGCATCAATACAATAACCAATGTCGTGTAATAGTACATGCAAGTTGTATCGTATCAATCTAGGACCTATAAAAGGACTACACAATACGTATAATATTATCATAGAGAATAAATCTTAAGTTACATTTATGTGCTTAATAATAGCATAAGTAATTAATTAGCTAAAAATTGGCAATTACTTAAGTAGGTAGTAGGTAGGCTTGTTTGTAAATTAAAATTTTTGCAAATAACTGCATTGGTACTTTGGTACATAATGGATGTACTGTCGTCAATATTGTCAAATTCTCTTCAGTCGCTCAAAAGTATGCAGTTATTTACATATAATATTATTTGGCAAAGATTGATCAAGATTGTTTGGAAAAGTATTTAGTATTTCCTTGTCAATCTATGGGCTTGTTTTTATTATAGCCAATTATGGGCATCGGCTCAAACACGGTAATGTATGCTAAGCTCATTTTCTTCATTTTCTTCATTTTTTCCTCCATTTGAACTTCATGGATGTAAACTGTAACAACCCACAGTCCATATGCATGAACAGCCATGAAGATAATGTGAGGGATTTGAGGAAATATTTGCACTCCGAAAATAATATACACCGAATACAGTACAATCTTGAAAACAAGAATGAAGAGTCGGATATAAAACCAAAGTTCAAGTTTAACAAGGTTTTTCTGCAAAACAGAAAATCATGTAACTGTTAACACACATTTTAAGGATACTTCATGGTTAAGCAGTATAGTACACAAGTATTAGTGTACTGCACTAACTAGCAATGCTAATTAAGTGCAAATGAGGTCTAAGGCTAACCTTGTATTTGTTCCCAATGTCATGTGAAGCACTCAGGAGTAAAACGAAAACTGTCAAATTAATTGTTGTATAAAATCCCGATAAAAGGATATTAGCTGATTTTCCATTCAGCTCAATACCTAAAAAGTTAAGAAATTAATAATAACACTTAGGACCTTACATGAGATCTATAGGCTTCACCTTATAAGATATTATAGTACATACATAAAATTCATTAAAGGACATACCATCAGGAGTGACAGTGAAAAATGGGCTGGTCTGATTTACAGTTGTGACATTAATAGATATTGTAGTAACTGCCTGTGTAGAATTAAATTGAAATGGTAATGGGGAATCGATTATTGGAGGAATACTAGAATTAGGGACAATGACCATATAAGAAGGCTCACTCATTAGCAGTCCATATCGCTCCAGCATGTATATGAACCAAAATATCCCAATTAGTCCAAAAACCTTATGGACACAACAGTTTTGAGTAATTAACAATAATAGAATACATTTTGACCTCATTAACTGCCACAATAACAATGTTCCTTGTCCTAAGACCTGAGACTATGTATAGGTACATGTAAATAAAGGTCTCTGGCCATACTATATCATATTATAGTACTTTACTTACCAAATCAGCAATAGCAATACATTTGGCTCCTAAAAGTGTTTTGCCACAACAAGGATGCAATTGCATTTTCCAGTTTGCACTTTTATTGCTCTTTTGACTGATTGCTCTAAATACTTTCAAAAAGAATGCAACGCAACAAAAGGGTTTGATCCAAAGATACAGGGTAGCCAAGTTGAAATTAAGAAGGCACAGCTAAAATAGCAACTGATTTCACAATGAATCTTCAATAGTGTTTTGTATGGAATGAATGCGTCGAAAGTTAGCAATCAGCCATTTCTATGCAACATATCTTTCTCATTACATATTCACACTAATTGCCATCTTAATGTATTCTTATTGCAGAGAATAGAATCCCCATCTTAAATTCAATGTGATGTGATGTGGCATGTTGTTTGCCAATGCGGTGGTGCATATAAATTTTTACGATTATTTCTTTCTAGCGAGTAAATCTTCTATTCTAACTGATATTCTCATAATGATCTTTTCACAAAGAGGTTCAAAAAATTTGCCAAATCCAAAGAACGTACTTTAAGAAATGCTACATAGAAAACAAATTGCTGACTGCAGCATATTAACAACTTAACATTGAGACGACATGACAAAAAGGGCACAATGCACAATATCATTCTTATTACTACAAACAATCTATTATAACCCCTAAAACAATGCCATGATGTATAGCCCTTCAAATGAGTTCATATACCTTAAAACTAAGCCTTCCTGCGAAATATACCTTCAAAAACAGGACGCAATCTTGAGATAAATAAAATCATACTTATATTAATGTACATACATATATACGTTACGTAATAATATATCCCTACACGTAAGAAAAACTGCGTCGTAAACAAAATATTTTAGATGCAAATTAAAACATCACGTTTCGGGTTGGCAAATTAAGTGTAAACTTAGTTTATGTTGTATTCATTGTATTGTATAGTATACTACATAATACCTACTAATATTGCAAATTACCATTATGCAAAATGTACCTACTTACATCATTCGAGATTATTCACAGATAAATAGGTACCTATATTACCTACCTATCCAATGAGAGGTGTATGTATGATATTATTGTTACAGTATAATTTACTTTTACAGCATGATTTGGTATCTTTCCTATATTTAGCTACTGGCAGCTACCTAGATTATACATTGATAATAGTAAATACATAATATATCCATTTAAAAATGTGATTACGTAGTATTTCATCTACAAATAGTTATAGAAAAGGAAAAGTGTAATAATCATAAACACCCATCTATTTAAATATAATTTATGTTTTCTTACCTTCACTTCAATTTCAGTAGAGTTAAAAGTAGCTACTTGCTGCAATGTCAAAGTGCAATTAGTTTAATATTTGGAACCATTTTAGTTTATACAAGATACATACCTAGTAGATAAAGAATGTAGGTGATATATAAATAGAAAGTAAAAATAAAACCGCCTATTGCTGGATCTGTAGATATGTAATCTATAGTACTAATATGTAAAACTTTACTCTTCATTAATTCGTATTAGGAATCAAACAGCATGAAATATTATTATATAGCTATTACCAATTCATAATAACCCTTTATCATGATTCCAAAGTTTGCTCGTAAAATATTGTGTGAAGTACTCATAAAATATTTATATATGAATTACTTATTATTAGGTGTTTCTCCGGTGCCAAAAGCATTTGAAATGGAGACTTACTGAAAGCACTTTCCTTTCAAGTATAAAATGTACATATTAATTACAAAGAAATTATACATGCATACTTAATACTTACACAACACAAATTATGCAAATTACATGCTAGTAGAGTATTACGAATTCATGCCAAAAAGTTTTCCTGGAGTTTTACAATCAAAGTCCAATTTTTTTTTGTCATGATAAGTTTAATAAGTATGTAAAACTTTCCTAAATCAAACCCACGAACAAGTAGATTTATTGTGGGTTTATAAAATATTCTTCATGCCTACTCCGTTAAATACTACACAAATCTCATGATATCGTGCATTTTTACTGGATAAAACAATAATGAAAATTGTTGGTACAGATTACAGATGCAGATGATATCCATGTACTACATACATACAAAGTATATATACTATGAGGTATATCAAGGTAGTGTTCTTATCTTGTTCTATATAGAACATTCAGCAGGTCTACTCTAAAATTTCGAGGATAGGATCTAGAAAGATATTATCGTGTTATATGTATTGCATATTGCATATTATACATCTTCCCCCTCCTGTTATTGCTGGAGATCACAGAATCACATCTATGCAGTTTCCGATCCAGATCAGTGAGATCGGACGGACTGTGCGAGAGATTCTCAATTCTTATATGTGGCAGTTCGGGAAGCTGAGTTGCTGTAACCAGGAGAAGCAGCGCTAGGACTCGAATACTGGATATATGCTAATATAACATTGACAAGCAATGGCAATGCCAGTTCCAGTTCCAGCAATAACTTTCGGTAAGTCAAGTGACAAAATTAATCATCTCACTTTCATCTCTATCTACTTATCAGATAAATCCATATGCATGCTAATGCTACCAGATTTTTCTGTAGTATGCAATATTCATAAGCATTAAGTTTCTGTAAAACCGAATACGTACTGATATTTGTTAACACTTTTAGTTCAAAATCACCCGACCCGACAAAGTTGGAGATCTCAGCCATCAGCTTAATTGTCAAAGTCGTCTTGAAATTCTATGATTGCAGAAGGTATAATTATTATCATTTAATATCGCAGTACTTCTATTTATTAATGAATGTGCGAGACAAAATATCCTACTCTCTCCGATGTATGTATAAAAATTATAGCTGTAGATATTTACCATTTTTTTACTTGCAGTAAAAGTAACTCTATACCCTGAGAACCGGCATTCTGGCTTCCAACAGATCAAGATATCGTCATCCCCTTCAAATGTTAATACCAAAGGTTGTTATTACAAATCTGCCGTAAGGATAGCATTTAAGGCAACAGAATCAGATTACCTGGAATAACTGCAATGTAAAAATGGGGGCTAAAGGAAATAAAGCAAAGCAAAAGCCAAAGTAAGTAATCAGCTCAATCAGCTGCTCCTGTATACAAAGATAATTATTATAGAAAGATAATGTAATGATAATTAGTATAAAAATGCATAACTATTGAAGATTTTATAATTTTTACGAAAATAGGAAATCGTTTACGTAATGAAACATACTTAAATACTATTTTATCATTGCCTAGAAGTTCCAGTTCAAAGGCGCAGCAAAAACAGTATGTAGTCCTAAAACGAAATGAAAAAGAAAAGGAACTCCTGGATGACTTGAGCTACACTAGTGGGAAAAAGCGTACCCTAAAACCTTCAAAGTCTGAAGAGGATGTGGAATATACAAGCGATTCACATTGGTCACCTTCCCCTTATTCTGCGTTTAAATTGCTGATTTCCGCTAGATTTGCGGCAGCACTGTGGACAACAATTTCAGATTGTGACGAAACGTTTAATTATTGGGAACCGGTAGGTATTTTATGTCATAAATGCCGATATTTGATTCGTAGTAGAAGATATTACTTGAGTACATTAGGCACAACTTTTTAAGCATCTTAAATATTTCCAGGTTCACTATCTGCTGTATGGAAAAGGGTTTCAAACTTGGGAATACTCCCCAGAATATGCACTACGATCGTATACATACTTGTTAGTTCATGCAGTTCCAGCAAAAATATACGATTATTTTCTTAGCCCTACTCCCTTACTCATATTTTTCTTCGTAAGATGCTTCCTCGCTTTCATCTCTGCTGGAACTGAAGTGTATTTATACCGGTAAGTGATAAACTTGACCCCACCCCATTGACCCCATTTCAATCTTTCTAAATATTAGAAATGTTTTGATGTAAGGTACACAATATATTTTAATTCTAGATCCATAAGAAGAAAATTGGGCGGAAATGTTAGTCGAATTGCTCTAGTCACATCTCTTTTCTCAGCTGGAATGTACATATCTTCATGTGCATTTCTTCCATCTTCATTTTCAGCGTAAGTTTGATATATATTATGTATATGCAGTATTAAACTGAAATACTTGGTTTTGAATTGGCAATTTGTAAAATAACTAAACTATAAAACCTTTTTGTAGGTATATGACTTCGTTAGCTATCGGTGCCTGGTTGGATGGCTCTCCAGAGTTGGCAATATTTGCAGTAGCCTTATCTGCTCTTCTAAGTTGGCCATTTGCAGCATTAACCGGGTTAGTATTTAAAAGAATATGAATTCTCACTGAGAGATTACCTATGTCGTTGTAATACGAACATAATGAACCACACTTAAATAATGTATTGTTTTCTATTTCCTAGGGTTATGATTGCCATTGATATCGTCTTTATCCAGCGAAAAATCCTACTTTTCGTTAAATGGGCTTTCATTTCGCTGATAGTTATAATGGTAATAAAATAATACATGTATAAAATGCTGTTAAACATCAATCTTAGTATTAAGGGCAATGAAAGCTTTAACAATTTATATATCCTATGTCTAGGTTCCAATTGTAGTAATAGACACACATTACTACGGAAAAACTGTAATCGCTCCTTGGAATATCATAAAGTATAACATATTTTCGTCAAAAGGGCCAGATTTATATGGAACGGAGCCGTGGACCTTTTATCTTCTAAATGGTACATTGAATTTCAACCTAATGTTTGCGTCCGCCCTTTTCTCCCCTGTGGCAATGCTCTTAGCGTGGCGACTCAACGAAAAATTGAAGGAGAAGATTGTCATAGTTGGAACAGTTTTCGTCTGGCTTGGTGTTTTTGTTGCCCAACCGCACAAGGTTTCCACTTTGTTAATTTACAAAATTCCTGACAATTTATTTCTGTAATTGCATACTAATTGATTCCGACTTTCTGACTGTAATCAATAGGAAGAAAGATTTTTGTATCCGATATATCCCTTGATAAGTGTGGCAGGAGCGATTGGGATCGACTGTGTTCAGAAGTTTGTTGACTTTCTGTGCAGCAAAATGTTTTTGTATTGGATTCAGAGGGTCAAGGATCTTTCTAAATTGCAATTTTTTGACTATCGAAGAATCGTCACTGCAATTGGAGTTGCATCGATTATTTCTGCATCTTTGGTTGGATGTTCCAGGATTCTAGCACTTCATTACGGTATGCCCCAACTGGGGAAACCGCTAATTATCGATATAATAATAAAATAATAATAATATTTGGCAATTTCGTGTACCCGCGTATTTTAGCCTTTAATAAGTACATGTTTTTAGGGGCAAAAGAAATACACAAACATTTATAAGTTAAAAATGTTTGCCACAATTTTCCCCATATAAAATTGTCTTCTGATGACAATGACTATTTGAGATATAGGTCGTTGACAGATACGAGACGTACAAAAACTTAGCTAATAAAACATGAAAATTAAAATTCTCCCACTGCATAGTTTTATTGTGTAAGTATTTAAAAAATGTATGCATTGCCTAATATTATATTTATGTGTACAGGATATCGGGCTCCTTTTGATATCTTTTTCCAACTGCATCGTGACGCAACGGCTCAGGATGCGGTACTTGCTGGGAAAAATTTGACAGTTTGCTATGGAAAGGAATGGCACAGATTTCCTACTTCGTTTTTTATTCCTACAGTGGACTGGGATGTACGCTTTATTAAATCGGAGTTCAAAGGCCAACTTCCAAGTTTATATCCCCCTTTTGATGATGAAGGCACAAGGAAAATACCAGAAAATATGAATGATGATAATGCAGAAGAGACATCCCGATATGTAGGCAACTTTAGATCACCGCCTGTAGAACTTACATTTGTATACGCATTGAAGTACTTATTAAGATTAATGTTACATCCTTTTCATTTTCCAGATTGATATAAAACGATGCGATTATTTAGTGGACCTAGTCGACCCTGATAGAATCACGCCAAATGAACCTAACTATGCCGAACGGAAAAAGGAATGGAAAATACTGTCAGAATACCCATTTTTAGACAATATCAAATCTCATCGCTATTTTAGAGCTTTCTACATTCCGTGGCTGTCTGACACCAACACGAAATACAATCAGTATGTATTATTGGAAAGGAGAGTGAAACCCCCACAAAGAAGAAAGGGCAAAGAATTTGTAGATGATGATTTGTTGTAGACTAGAGTAGAAGTGAATTGTGAATGTTTTAGAGTTTTAGCTACTAGCAGTTATGGTTGTCGTATATAATTATTTATTATGTTATTCATGTTATGTATAAATATGTAACACTAATGATGTTTTGTGACGAATTAAAGTACAAGTTCATAAGATGTTATTGTCTTCCTCGTTGTCAACACCGCCAAAGCTGTTTGGTGGTGACGAAGAATAGATATTATTATGCTTTTGTCGAATTCTTTCCATTCTCATAGTTGTAGTTATAGATGTAGGATAGTAGGATCTTTGCAAATTAGTATTGCATCTTTAAAATCAGCATCGTTGTGAGATTGTGGTATAAAAGAGCTATCACCTATCTATACATGACATACAATTAGGTAGTTAAATAGCTTTATATAGTATATTTATGCTATTGCCGTATTTTTTTTGGAGTTTGCTTGCATTGCAGGCAAAACTGAACACAACATGAGGGTATACTTCCAGACCAGAAGCTAACAAATGCCATCAAAAAATCTAGAGGATTGTTTCCAAAATATGCAAAAATGCGAAATATGAAAACTACTTTTAACACGCTTAAAATTATATGAAATCTAAAACTAAACAATAGTATATATGCCGCAATCTAAAATAAAAGATATGTATGTAAAAATATGAGAGCAAATATTAAAGTAATTTGCCAAAATATGTGAAACCAAAAAGGACAAATGTAAAGTAGTTATCCAAAATACTTACTAAAGACATAAAAATGCATAACCTAATATATAATTCACACTAAATTATAATGCGACAACGTTCCCTTGAAAATTTAATTGTAAAAATACTAACTACTGCAATGCAGATACGACCATATTGTAATACGGAAGAATGGTATAAATTACAGCAATGGGATACCATTTTAATACTTTCCTCATTATTTTATTCTTAGTTAGTAATCAGTAAACAATTCAGAGGCAAGCCAGTTTCTCCAAAAGAAGGTATGAGTCATCCCTACAATTAATTGTAAATTAAATACAGAGTTTACAAATTTAACAGAAAGAAATCAATTTGTCTTATAATATTTTATTTGTAGAGTCACATGAGATGGACTTCGCGTGGTCTCCATTCCCATCCCTTTCAAATCTTCAGCAGTCATTCGGATTTCTTACTCTTGACCATTTCGACCAGAGTTCAATTTGGCCCATTCCTGTTGAACTTGCTGAGCAGTAGCAGCATCCTGCGCCCCCATGTAACCTTGCTGATAACCTGCTAAGTTTCCGTAGGAATAGCCTTGCATCCCCTGGAGGAATTGGCTTTGCATCTGGGCAGCAGCAGCAGGATATCCTTGCGGATACATGTAACCCATTTGTTGTGCGTACCCATAGGGGTACTGTGCACTGGCAAGCGCTCCGTAACCGTACTGTTGATGTTGATCCACGGCGGGGATCTGGCTGGATACGTTGGCAGGATCCCCTGCCTCTTTCCCCCATGAGCATTTCACGGTCTGTCCGTTGTTAATCTCCGTATTGTGCACAGCTGCGATGGCATGCGTGGCTGATTCTTTCGTAGCAAACCTAATGAAAGCATATCCCTTATCCTTGAACACCCGAATTTCCTGAATCTGACCGAATGGGGAGAATATCTTCTGTATTAGATCTTCAGTCAAACCGTTGGAAATGCCTCCGCAATAGACCGTACAATTGGTTGCACTCGACTGGTTATAAACTTCGTCGAAAGTTAACTTCTTCGAGTTTCCGATCACCTTATCGTCGCCTTTGGGTGGGGGAGGTTTTCTCGTAGCCCAGTTGGTTCTGATACTCCGGTTTCCCAGCCACTGTCCGTTCATTGCAGCAATAGCCGACTCAGCTTCCGATTGCTTCACAAAAGATACAAATCCGTATCCTTTGGATTTCAATGTTTGGGGATCTCGAACAACCCGGCAGTCTGAGATCTCACCGAAGGGTGCAAATGCCTCCCGGAGTGTTTGTGTCTCAATTTCTGGACTGAGATCTCCTACGAATATGTGATAGTGTTTACTTGTATCAGGTTTCGGCTGGCTATTAGGAGACGTGGCCCAGTTTACCTTCATTTCCTTCCCAAAACAACTCCGTTTGTTCATCGCAGCCAAAGCGGCCGCTGCAGCGTGGTGCTCCCAAAATTCAATAAACGCGTAGGGGTCTCCATTTGGCTCGTGGATGATTTTGCAACCCTTTACTTGACCAATCTGGGAGAAGAGTACTAGCAGAAATTCCTCAGTCATCTGCATATCCAGATTTCCAACATACAAGGTACGAGGCTGAGTTTCATCCCCAATCGCCATTGCCGATCCGTCACCGTCCATATCAAAGCCGCCAAATTATTGGTCCTAAGGCACTTTTACCGTAGTCTTGACCTTCACTTCTGGATATTCTTTGTAATACGCAACTGCTGCAAATAAAAAATGACATATTTAGTACATGACACACTATGACCTCCAGTTCCAAACAAATGGCAAAATAAATAATAATCATAATTCTTCGCTTCGATCACACTAAACTAACTAGCTATGCTTTAAAAGTGTACATTTACATTTAATCTGTTCTAAATTCAATATACAGCGGTCAAAACAAGTACCTACTGTTTATAATCCATTGGACAATTGGACAGCAGATTTTTTTTACTTATTTCGGTATTTTTACTTTTACCCGTTCTTGATATAATTACCTAGATTTGACAGGCTCTTCCTTAGACTATATTATTATTACTTATGATTCCTAATGTTAATAAGTAGTAATATTTATAGTTGTTCAGTCAGCAGTTACAAAAATTTCGATTTGAAGTTAAGGAAATGTTCCACGGGATGACGGGACACAGATTACATTCCATCAAATCGCAATGTTTCTCGTATTGCGCGCCCCTTAACAATTTGTTGTACCCTTGAACCCGGTTAGAGTGTACGTTAAATTTTCGTGGCTTCTTCGCAGAATATAGTTTCCCATTACTCAACATTGTCAAATCACAGATTTGGCATTCAGCTTTGTCTCCTCACAACTTTACACGCTACAATATTCCACTTGCTTACTATAGATTAGACTTCGGTGCTGCGGTTGTCTTGTTAAAAAGTGTCAGTCATGAATACAGTATGTAATATTGGCATGAAAATGCGACCTACTGCTAAATGCAATTAATTATTGCTTGTTGACGATATCTACAAATACGTAGGGTTATAGTCGATATCCCGTAATACCTAATACAGTAGTACTTTACCTTAGGTTTAGGGTTTAGGGTATAGGGTTTACAAATTCCATAAATATTTTATTGTCAACTTAAATAACATTTTTGTAAATACATAAGTAATTGATGTCCTGAATAATGAAAAGACGTGAGCACGGGCACACATTTGTATAAGAGATTAACGAACCCTTTCGAATTAATCGAATTGGACGTTTTGTTGTAGCTTGGCTAGGAATTTTTATTTCTTATATACATTATGCAAGGATATTGTATGTATGTATGTATTTATTATTCGAACATAGGCAGCGCCCGCCCGAAACATCTGAGAGTTATACAATTACAGTT